>JAQFYE010004971.1:0-12578 GCA_034694305.1 Protaphorura glebata
GACTCTGGATTCGTTTAAAAATTCGAATCTGGCAGCTTTATTTCTGGCAATGAATTTCCGGGCCGGAAGTCGAATTCAAATGAAGCTTGAATCCGAATTAAAAGGATGATTAATCCGTATTTACTTACATTTGACGGATTATCTCATTATTAAAACCTTGACCTTTTATACAGCTTATTTATCCGTTCGCCACAACTCGAACATCATAATAGTTGATTACGGTGACCTGGCCGGGACTCGTCTGCCATTTCTGTTCTCTCCGCTCAACGGTTTACTTTCAATCGCCGCATACTCGAACGTTGAAGTCGTCGCGGATCGCGTCGCATCATTCATATTTTTTCTAAAAAATTCTGGGGCAATCGGTGGACCGAGAAACGTTCATATGATTGGACATAATATCGGATGTGACATAGCGGGGAGGACTGGAAAACTCATTGGTAGTGGAATGAGATCGCAGATCAAAAGGATAACAGGACTAGAATGTCCATTTGGACAGTTCAAATACCAAGGGTCATTGCAAAAAACAGATGCATCTTTTGTCGATGTTACGCACGCGAGTTTCGGACATTTCAACGGTTTTCTAGACCGAGTCGGCCATGTTGACTTCTACGTCAATGGGGCTGGTTTTGCTCAACCTAACTGTCCAAATGTGTTTCCGTTTACAGGTGGGTTAATCTTAATCAAGTGTGTCTGGAATGTAAGACAATCCACGTATACGCCATATTCGCGATTAAAATGTATCGTACAGCCCTTATACTCAAGAATACATTTCACCAACAATTTTTTCACACGTACTAACTATACATTTTTATTTTGGAAATTTTAGTTACAAATGTTAACTACTCCTTATAGAGAATTAAAATCAGGGCGGCAAAAAACTTTCATTTATTAATTTATAATACCGAGCATTACTGAAATAAGTTTCGGATTTTAAGTAATTTATAATGAAAATATTGAATTTCAAGTCGTGGCTATTGCACAACCAGCCACTGATACCTTCCTTTTTTGCAAAGTCGATCTTTTAGGAGTACTGATCTTAAAACGCTGTTATCGTATGAAGATTATCTCTAGCTCCGAGCATCTCTAGTAGTCTAATGATTTTTTATTCAAAAGTTGAACAATTTAAGAATCCTTGCTGTCAGTAAAGTTTATTATGCTCCATTTTGTTTAGCTAAAACCGTTAGCACTAGAATTGTCATTTCTAACCACTACCGTGCGCTTTGTTGTGTATAATATTTAATAACATATTTCTTTTATTTTCATCAGATCCCTACTGTCGGCTATTCTCATCCGTATTCTACTTTGCCAAATCAATTCGAAATACAAATATATTCGGTTGTTACTGTGAATGGTGTGTTTCGAAACCACTGGAATGTGCAGATCCCACCAGATATGGACAATTTGTTTCAAAAAAGTAAGGACATTGTTTTACAGTTTTATGAAGTAATTGAAATTATGATTATATATTTTTTATCGTAATGTTTCAGGGTTCGAGGAAGTTTCTATGTCGATATTCCACAATCTCGAAATCCATAGAAATGTGACTGGATTCTTCTAAAATCCCGTTTTGGATAAAAAAAAATGACTACGTTTTCTGACTCATATTATTTTTGTAATGGAAGGGATTAGTTCTACTATGATTTTGAATATCAGAATTGCTCGTCATGAAGAAATCAAACCGTAGAATTAAATCTCATGGTTGTGTTCCGTTTTTCTTATTAAAGAATGTGCGTGAATTTAATTATTGAAAACAGTTGTCTGTAGAGCCCAAGATAATAAGTTCGTACTCGAAATAAAGAGTGGAGACACATTTCTTGAATTACTTCATTTATTTTCATAAAAAGTACGAAAACTTTGCGCTAAGTTTGCATACATTTCAATAACAACAATTAAATAATACTCTTTCTACTAATTGCATACGCAAATCATTCTTCTTCTCTCATTTTCATGTCATGTCCACATGTAGACGCGACGACTAAATCAGGAACTAAAACAAGTCAAACTAGTTACGTTTGGCCTTGGAATACTTAATGGTGATAACAGGAGAACAATGGTAACATTTTTTGAAGATCACAAAATTAACAATGGACTACTGAAACAAAATAACAACTGACGAATCTTCTTATATCTTCACATAAGCGACAGTGTCTTTGAGACCCAAATTTTCCCAAAATCTGATTCGATCAACGAAAGGTTGTGGGACCATTTTGACTTCTCTGTCCAGTTGTAAAAATGTCATGTTTTTGACATCTGTGACTGGGTCCCAAATTTTAATCTCATCTCCTTCGTCAGTTGTGTACAGTGGCTCACTGTAATTTAAAAAATACGATACTAAAAAATTGAAAAATTTGACATGTTTAAATTAAATTATTTAATCTTACTTAAATGTAACAAAGTTTCCGATGAGATTGGTCATAACTCTGCTCATTTGATAGTCTGGATCGTCTACGCTATGACCGGTGTAAATCAAACTGTTGTTGAAAAAATAAAACACATCTTCAGCGTGTCCAACTCCTGAAAAAAAATGAGAGAAGTAATTAATTTTTAAATATCTCGACATTTCAAAAAAATTATCAAATTCTGAAAAGTTCCAAATTTTCATACCCCATTCCTTAGATGTAAATCCGGCCAAATTGGCAAGATTGTATTTGCCTTCATAAGAGAAGAGGTAAGCGTAGGTTGGGGCAATTTCTGAGTGAAGTTGGAGTGCCTTGTGTGTTCCGAGTGTGAAATAACGGTCGGTGGCCATCTAGAATTTTTTGAATGGTTAATTTTGATTTTTGAAGATTTCTAAACGAATAAAATGAATTTTGAGCCCTTACGTCACTGATTTTGTTCAAATGAGCCTGTTGTGGAGTTTCATCCTTCAAATAAAATTGTGTGATCTTGTCTCTAATGTCATCTTTGTCTTCGGCAATGTAGTTGAAATCTAAAAAGTATTTTGCCAAATTCTTCCAATTTCTAGTAAGGCTTCCGAGACGGAAAAGTAAGTTCAACACTGGAAATATCAAAATATTTAATTGTAAAGTTTTCTGAAATTTTCTTTTTCAAAAATTTGATTTTCTTAATATTCTTACTGAATAGTCCTGTGTGACCTTCTTGGCTAGTTTGGGTACTGATCCATGGTTTGGCGGCTGTGTGATTTCTGGCGTATGACTCTTCTGGGGTTTCGATGAGGAAAGCACCTGGTAAGTCTGGCTCAACGGTTGGTGCAAACAAAACAGGTGGGAATGGAGTCCAATCCTAAGAAAATTAACATAGAACATAAATTTTCTTAAATTTTGAATAAGGTAACTTTCTGAATTTTAAAAATTAAAATACGAATTTTCTTCGAGAAATTTTTGAATGAAAATTATAATTGGTTAAAAACTTTGGTGAAATCGAATCGAACTCTTTTAGAATAAAAATGACTTTCACTTACGAACATATTCAATTGATTTCCAACCAAGAAGTTGGAATTCCTGGTCTGAATGCATTTCATTAAAGCCTGACTGTCCTCAGTTGGACATCCAACAATTTTTGCCAATTTGTCGGTCCAACTCCTAGCTTTCTCCTGGCTCTGGAAACTCCAATGATTCAAAGCTGTAGCGCTAAGGGAAACTCCGGATCGGAAATAATCACGGGTTTGATTGGAAATGAAATGTAAATGAACGGCAGCTGCTCCTGCACTTTGACCCATCAAAGTCACACGAGTTGGATCACCACCAAAAGCTTCAATATTGTCATGAACCCATTTAATAGCCAATGCTTGGTCTTTCAGTCCATAGTTTCCTGGGCTGGCTTCGTCGTTTGTGGACAAGAATCCTAAATTACAATATAAAACAAGTGTGAATTGTAGCAATCTTTGACAAAATTACAAGGCTCGTATCGTATCAGAAAATTGATCGACCTGCCCAAAAATTGTGCGATAAGAAGATAAGATATCAAAGTTAACCGTTGTGTCAGTATCTGATGTGAACAGAGTTTCGGGAAATAAACTAAAAATGATTACCAAGAACTCCCAATCGGTAATTGAGTGTGACCAAAACTACATCTTGGTCTAACATGTAAGCTGGTCCTTGCTCTCTGCGAAAGAAAATAACAAATTTTTTAAAACTTTTTCATCACTTGGAAAATAATAATTTCAATTAAATCAAAATTTGCTATCAAACCTTCCGGCACCCATGATGAAGGATCCTCCGTGAATGTAAACAATAACGGGGAGAGATGGGTTGACCTTTCCGACTGGGAGCTGTAAGAAATAAAATAAATGTAATTTAGTAATCAATTATTTCCTAAAAATTATATTAAGCCCAAATGTTATGAATAAACCAATTTCAGTAAACTTGAACGCATCTCTTTTGAAAACGATTAAAATTTCTCAGAAGAGTTAAAAAGTAGCAACAAATCAATGCAACCATTTTTTTTTGCTGACAATTTTTCGGATTATTAGGAGGAAATGCAGTGAAATAGTGTTAAGCGGTATATTTTATGTATTTCAGGTCAATTTTTGACGTATTTCACATAGGTTTGGCCAAAATGTCTTGACAACACAGTTAGCTTCTAAGAAGGTGGGTCTAAACCTCACTGGTGCTAGAAAAATTTGTTATTTTTCTGGTTGGTGGCACGTTAACACTGGAAGGATGGGGATTTGCCACCAAGTTTGTTGACCCGTGACGGACACACAAGCACACACACACAAATTGTGTGTGTGTCACGCGTTTTATTTTAGTCAAAATTTTGACTCGGACGCCAACTTTTATTTTCTTTCACTTCAGTACAGGTCAAATTAAAAAATTAAAATCTTATTAATTGAATTTGATCTGCACCGGAATAAAAATAAATAAAAATTGGCATCAAGACTGGGAATCCGCACTGCAGAAACCGCATTAATTTGGCGTTTGAATTGGTTGCTAGAGCATCCAGCGGCCAGAGCTGGGTGATCGAATTTGGAATTTAGGGGCACTCCCGATTTGTTGATAGGTATAGACCCACCTTACTAGGATTTGTTGACCCATCTTGGGTTTGGCCTACCGTAGAAATTCAAGTTATCTTATTCTAACGCACACCCCGAGGTTGTACAAATAATTGGATATTATTCCTGAAGGACTTTTAAATAAATAGGTCACAAACACAGACGAAGTGCTTACGGGTTTGGAAAGAATTCCACATGAAATAACGAAATCGTGGAAATTCCTCAAATAAGAATTTGTAATAAATACCCCCGAATTTAAACCGATTGTTTCAGTAAAACTAACTGTTCTAACTGTCAAATTTTGGAAATTGTAAAGACTATTTCAAATCCAACTAACCTCTGGAGTGAAAACATTGACGGACAAACAATCTTCATTTCCATGTACTCTGAACGCTCTTTGGGCGCTGAGCTGAAGGCAATCTGGTCCTGGTTTTTTTGCTTGAAGAACACCAGTCCAATTTGCTTTTGGAACCGGTGGCTGTAATATTAAACAAAAATTTAAGTTTCAAAAATGAACAAAGGTCAATTGCAAACAAACCTTAAATCGTCTATTATCGATTGGTGCTTCTGCGTAGGGAATTCCCTCAAAAGCGAATATTTTTCTTCCTCCGATAGTGGTTGAGAAATATCCATCTAAATCTCCATTCTTGACGGTGACTAAAGGTTTAATTTCTTCTATGCTGTTGCTGTCCAGACTACTGCGAAACCCAACTTGTACATTTTCTGCGGGTGTTGGTTCATGATATTTTGGGTCACAGGGAACAAGAGCACAGAGTAAATTGAGTAAAAACACTGAAGTAAGAACAACCATTTTGATATGATTTTTTCTTTTCTTGGAATATTTGAACACGAAAAAAAATAAAATAATCGGATGAAACTTGTAGTGCCTAAAATTGGGATTTAAACCACAATTAAAGCAACTAAAAATTCAACACGAATTTTTAATTATTCTATTCGGAACAATTGGAATTTGTCTTCTTCAGACGTTTTCACTGGAATGGTCAGTGATGGAGTGATAATCTCAAACAATGTCTCCATTCTTTTTATGAAAACAAATTCAAGGTAGCATCGGCTGATCACACATTAGTATTTGACTAACTATTACAGTATAATCATAAAATAAAGTCGGAAATGAGTCAATAATTCACACGCGTATATTTTCTGATATAAGAAATGATTGCATGTTTCAATCGCATTGACCTTAAACTTGAAAGGTGATGGTAGTAAGAGGTAAAGGGTAAATTTTTGTACAAATCAAATCCATACACAAGCATGCACATTCTGATTCTGATTAACATTTACATTCACGTACAAAATAATTATTAAAGTCTCTTTTGTCTCAGGGTTAACAGGTTAGATGATGCGGAAGATCCTTTGGACTCAAGTCATAGTGCTTTGATTGCATTTCATTTTATTTTACTTCCTTCCATTCGCATCCTATATGTAACTGCGTGTAATCACGGTAGGATTATGAACAATTTCCTTCAAATTCCAGTTCCGCTACCAAGTTCATTAATTTTTTGGGTCTTGTTTTGCTTCATTTAATTGAAGGATTATACTTTTATAACGAATAAAACTAATATGAATAAATTATGAATTAAATAATATGAATTTGCATTCACATTTAAAATAATTATACAGGTCCTTCCGAAATTCTTCGTTAATAGTATCTAATTAATAGTTTTTGTAGTCTGATCTTGTACCGGAACCGGAAACTAGGAAGAAATAATTTGATTGTAATCTTATGAGGAATTTCCCGAGGTGGTGAAATATATCAAGGATTAACGTATTTTTCTGAATGTACATTAGGATAAAAGCAGTTAAGTTGCCAAACGTTGACCTAGAATTGTACATACATGCAAAAGGGAAGTTTTGAAAATCCGGATTTTTCAGAATACGAGGTTGTCAGAATTTTCAAAAATCTAAACGTAATTTGAGATGTGACGACATTTCAATATAATGACCGAATATTAAACCGACTTCAAATTTTAGGAAATTTAATTACAGAAATGCTTGCTTTGGGTGATTCCTTGTACGTTTTTAAAAATTTAAAGCTGATATTCATTCAGAATTCAAGGATTGACTATTTACAGTTTCTTTGAATTAATTTAGCCATCTAATTTGGCATAATATTTGGCTCTAAGCACAAAAATTTCCCTTTAATATGTCCAGAGTTAGAACAACCGGAGTCCATAAAAATACCATACCATAAAAATTTAAAAAGCACTGTATTATGTAGAATCTGCCACTGCCAGATACAAGGGTTCCTTCTTTACCAATCAATAGTTTTGCAGTGGAATTAATAAAGGCGGTTAATGGCGCTACGTATATTATTTGCGTAAGGAAGTGCGTACTATGGAAATAGAAAAAATGTTTTTGAGACAAAAAAAATCTTGCAAAACTTGTCATTCAACACTTTTCATTATTACGAGCAGTTTAACCTCCACGTCATCGTAAGTTGATTTGTGCATAATTGAATCTGTACGTATTGTATATAAAAATCCACTTGTGTCATATTTGCTACACCCCGTGTTGCCGTCCAGGATTTCAGAGTTTACCATTTGTCATATCGATTACCACAATTTCTGACAATACGCATTAATCGCGCCTAGAAGGAATTTCATCAAGGTCTGAACTCCAAGATCAGAGTCACATTAACAAAATGTTTAACATCGGCATATGTGTACTAAATTTCAAGTTAATAAATGTTTGGTAGTGGAAAATGTCTGACTTATTTCCGTTTCGTCAAATTGTCAAAATCAATTCAAAATTTGACATACTTGAATTACAAACCTTGTACTTATGTAGGCCCGCCATCATTTTAGTAATTGAACATAAAATACGAGACGCTTTTCTTCTGCACGATCGCACTGATTTCGACTGAATTAGAAAATGTGACCGAAAATCGTAATCAATTTTTTGTTAACTAATCCCTGAAAGTAAAAATGGACCGAAGTGTAAAAAACATAGATAATATGTTTGAATCTGAAATCATCGGTTCATGTCATCTTACCTCCTAAGCTTAGGAATTTCAAAATTGAAAATGGCTCTGTATGCCGAATTTTAATATATTTACTATAAGCAAATTCGTGAAGGCCCCGTTTGGGGTCAAAATAACTCCGACCAGGGCCAACCAAATAATAGCAGTTGTGTCCAGATTCCAAGAAGTTTTATATAACCTTTAGAGTCATTGTCACACTTTATATTTTTACGGACGGCGTTCTCGACCCTAGTCCGAATTACTGGTGATGATCTTATTTAAATAAAACTCATGTAATTGTGTTAATTTTTTAATTGAAAACACAAGTATTCATATCATATTTACTGTAGTACATTCCTGATCAGGCCCACCAAAACACATGGGTTAAGATGCTGACAGCTTTGAATACAAGTGTGTGACCTTAGGATAGACAGACGTAAATTTTAGCTATTTAATTAACACTCGAGTCCGACATTGACCCAAACCCAATCAAACATCTTGAGCCCTCTATTCTGCATCTGCACAGTTATCCTCTAAAAATATAAATTTCAGTACACCAGTCCTATACTTATCAGTGACTGGAGGGTTTTTCATGCCAATTTGTTGCAAATCTGAGGTTTGCGAGTAAACCGTGAGATACAGTATAATGTGTATTTTTGAGCTGCTGGTATTTTCTATTCAGTGCACGGGTATGGTGCAAAGAATAAACATGTCTCCTGGGTCAACTTTGTTTCAACTCAATATTTCTGCGATCTCCGGCGAGTAGACGATTCGCGTGAAGATTAGCCCTACGGAATCGACGTTACTGTGAAATATGAGTAATATTTCCTTTTTAAAACCTCGAACCAAGTATCACGGAATTACGTGGTAGAGTATTATGCACAACCGTATGTATCACATTATTTGTCTGCCTAGCCCCTACAGGTGACAAATAGTTGCGGAACTCTAAATTCAAATAAAAGTAGGTGTGAAATATGATGAGATAATTTTCTTCAGATTTTTTAGATAGTCCACACTTGACTAATTAATTCAATTAAAGAATCAGCAACGTAGGTGGTATATGAGAAAAACGAACTGATGACTGTGTAATAAATTATAGTGCGTGGACTAGTCGGGGAAACGAAGATTAAGTTATTACATAGCCCAAGGTCTTTTTTAATTCAACCCAAAACATACCGCTTATAGGCGGCACAAGTAAATAATATGTCGTGTAATAAGGAAATTGTTGAGCATCAAGGATCAAGGTGTGGGAATTCAATTTCCATTGGTGTATTTGGCGTAAACATAAATCAATTAAAATATTTTGTAATAATTTTTAAATATCTTTCTGTAAAAAGTAGGCTGCTGAATTTCTTCGTAACATTGGGTATTAACTCAAAATACCAGTGATGAGCAAAGTTCTCTTTAAGTTATAGTGATATTTCTCTATAGCGATGCATTTTGCTATTTTTATATTCAGCACTTTTGTGTAGAAACGCACAGGTATGGGACAGGACGTGAAGTCAATCATCATTAATTTATATTTTAAGAACCTATGACCTTAGGATCCGTTATACAAATTGACCTTTATCTACAAATAGCATTGTTTGGTCAACTTATTATGAATGAGGTGTCTGAAGGCAGCCTTCCAATGACGTAATTTGTATTCTCACCAATACAATTTTTATATGTAATCCTAAATATACTTTTTCATATTAAGTCTTCTTGACCTCTGATTCAAGTCTCACAATCGAGCATTATAGAGAATCATACAACTTATTCTGGAGCACATGATTAATAACTCGAATTTATTAAATTATTATTCATTTTGCGTGGCATACATAATAATAAGGCGTCTGTTCACGGATGAATATTAATTAGTACATGAAGATTTAGACTTCTGGTTAGATTTGAGTTCGATGTTGTTGTTGTTGTTTTTTTGTGAGCTTAGAGCCTTTCTACAAGAAACACTCACAAGAAATGTTTGCAGGCTACAAATTATGATAATTTTACAAATCACTCATCTGAAGTTCAAGTACGTTTCTGGCAGGAGCACTATGTTTACTCTGCGTGTGGTTGAACTAACTCAATTTGCAGGACGCGATGGCGTCAATGATAATGGTGTGCTAACATAAGTAAATTCACGCGATGCCACAACCGCAGCCATCACGGTACAGTGCAGTATGGGACGAAAGAACCGAGCAGTCTTTTATGCCTTAAAGTTAAAAGAGGCATGAAATGTATATTGCTTGACATAAAATTCTGAAATTCTAAGGACTTACTCGTTAATATGTAGTTGAACCACCACCGGATTATAGATCTCTCGAAATCGACTTGGAAAAGGGCGGGTCATATATCTCAGAAAGGTCAAGGTCAAAGAATTTCATTTTTCAGTTCCACAACGAATTAAAGTTCAGAAAAGAATTGTGAATTTTGAAAGAATGGATTTGGAGAAAGGCCAGTCATTGCGGCCGAATGAAACACCACTCTAATAGTATAATTAAGAATTGCATGAACCGAGAAGACAAATCGGTCCAGCACAAAATTCGGATACCCTGAGTAAACATGATTATTTTTGATTGCGAGTTCTAATTTTTTCATGAGCTACATTATCCCCAACATACGATCACCGAGAACATGGCAACAGTTCTAATTTTCCGTTCAGTTGTTGACTTGGGGATGACTGCTCGAAAATAAACAATGAAAATAATTTACTCAAAGCAACCCGATTCAATACAAGGATTTGACATGAGCACCCGACTAGACGAGTTTAGAAAAAAGTTTATACTTAAAACGGTCAACCCACAAGTTGAGATTTTTTGTTCAAAACCGACAAGAAAAATAAAATGAAGAACCGTTCTATGTCGTGGTCGACTCTTTTGGTGTACTTCGCCTTAATATCCGGTAATACTTTTCGTTTATATGACGAACTTTATGAGGTTACCCTCACATCTCATTGGTTTTAATGATTTTCTGATTGACTCATATTTGTCCTAACCAGGTTTGACGACACCAAAGTACGTGGATGCTTCTTTTTTCTATCCGGAATCGTTTAAAGGTTTGTATATGGAAAGATTTAAGATAACTTTTTGACAGCGACCTTGACTATACGGGAATCCACAGGCCAAGTGACCCCAAATATCTTTTGCATGAGCAAAATTAGAGGAATTCCTCCTTCTGACCACAGGAGGTCAGCAAAGGTTAAGAAAAGATCACCAGATGACCCAGTTGAAGTGCGGTGACATTTGAACAGTGAGGTCAAGGAGAGTCGGTCTGCTATTACCCAGCCTTGTTCAAAGGACAGGAGTGTTGATGACCTGTCCTACTTTAGCTTTGCTGACCTCAAGTGACCTACACAGTGTCTGTCTTAGCTATGACAAATTTTGTGTGACATTATTTATCTTCTAGACACGTCAAGTTGGAAGGATACATACAAATCATGCGAATCAAAATTGGATCCTGATGTGAAATCTGTTATTGAGGAATTGGAGCTTTTTCCGCTTCGTAATACTCGAAGTGCAAATCGTCGAGTGAAGGCTGTGGCGAGACCATACTTGAATAAACTTCCGACCCCAATCGTATTAGAATATCCAAATGATAATGATTTTGTTCAGAATACGACTAAGACAAAGAAGACACTTTTTTTCGAGAATGAACCAAAAAATGAAAAATATTTCGTGTCCTACTATTTCCGTAGAAGAGAGCTACCTGAACTTCAGAAACCACCTCCTGGTATCCCTTCATTGAAAGAAAAGTATGAAGTGGGAAGTGCCCGCCTTTGTAAGACAACCATTCAAATACACAATGACCAATCAGTCCGACCTGTCCAAGCGGCCACATGGTTAAGATGTATCTTCTGGTTCTAAGTTGTCAAGATTGAATCGTCTCGGCCATGTGGCCGATTGAATATGTTTTACTATATACTTAATTTAATTAATCTTTTTAATAATTTTGGAGATAAACATATTTTAATTTGCAGTGGTTCTGTCCTCGGCAAAGTTTGGAGAATCGTTTAACTATCTGACCTTCACAGGATTCGAAGATCAGAATAACACTCAGACATCCAGAGAATTCATTTTCTCGGAGGCCGTATTCTTAGGAGCTCCAGGTGAATTCTTAAAAATGAATTGTTAAATAATTAATACTAACGAACATTTGTTTCATTTTTTTTCATGATTATCCAACATCATTTATATTCCGGAATTAGGTGATGTTCCGAATTATTCCTCGCATGAAGTGGAAGGTACAAGGTAAGACAATTTACACATTTTTTAAGCCACCCTTAACTATTATGAGCGTGGACGAAAACTCTAACTAGCAGAGACTCCAAATTTTTTGACATTAGTCCATTAGTGCTCACCAGTCCCTAGGATGGGCTTCGTTCAAACGTTAACCGAATTTAATAAACGGACAAGTCACAAATTTATCGTATGAATGTGCTTACAGGTATCCCATGGAGATTTATATGTACTTCTCACATCCGGACTGTTCCTTACTGGAGTGCGCCTACCAACTTGTCATCCTTGTGGAAGTAAGTCCTCTTACGAGGGAAGTACCCGATAGGTGTAACACTCCGATTTTCTCTGAATCGGTTTTGTTTGAAATAAATGGTTAGAGTTTTGGGGGTAGAACCTTCACTAAAGTTGTTCAGGAAGCCAAGGACTA
>JAQFYE010004972.1:0-12576 GCA_034694305.1 Protaphorura glebata
AATAGGAGACACTAGCAAATCGAGTGTCCTTATTTCGTGTAGGAATTCGGCCGCTCATCGTTGGACAAACATAGGATCATCGTCTGCCTTACGGAGCCTTGGAAACTCTTTAGGACTTTGGATTCTATTCAACACTGAACAAGGTGATCGTGTGCTTCTATAATGATCGGCACAAAATATAACTGGTGAAGATTAAATACATACCCGTTATATAAGGTAGGACTAATGCAATATTATTAAAATCAAATATCCAATATGCATACTCAAGCCTTCCAGCCAAACAACTTCAAAGTCTTATAACAAATCAATTATTCAGAAAACGTACACAATCAGAAATCAGAACACCATAGACTGAAATGGATGAATTGTAGCCTTTCCGGTTACACGTTAACTTAACCAAAGCCGCCAGTTTTTGCCCATTTGGATTGAAAAGTTCCATTTCGATTTCAGATAACACGGCTCCACGACGAATATAAGCTTTCAACGGAAATAGTGCGAACCATTTTAGAGTAAATTAGTGCATAAGTCATACCAATCGCAATCTGAATCAAACGCAAATTAAAATATTGTAGAACAATTACAAGAATTCCACTTACATTTGTCGCACGTCCCAAAATCGCGGGTTGCCCTGCCACTCCGATGCAGATTGCACAGACAATCGTGCTTTTGCCAGTACCATTCAATCCTAGAATCAAATTCACATGTAGCCCAGCCCTTTTCTCTATTTTTCGATACGTCCTGAAAGAAATTAAATCATTTCATTTGAGAAATAAACATAAATAAATTGATAGGAATTGATGAATGTATTTAAGGGAAAGAAAAATATCCTTACAGGAAGTCCTCCATGTAAAGACGCACGAACGACCCCTTGACGTCGTGAAATGGTTCGTCATCCACATCCGTAAACTCAGCAATGTCTATTATACCATTTTCGAAGAAAATCACTGTAAATTACAACAAGAATATCATTGATTGGTACAACTTCAATCTAGTGATCTGCTATCGATTATGCGTAGTTGCTACAGAAGTTCATCTTGAGCATAATGTAGTGGTCAATCTGTACATCTGATTAGCTAACTTGCCACAGTACCGGCCGCCGGCCAGGAGCCATGTCTTCCAGTACCATTAAATTACATTTTAGATTCAATATCTATAAAAATGTATGGTCAATGTGATTTGACGACATAAGTTGCCAATAGATATATACTTAGGATATGCACTGAAAATACGTCACTTAGTGTACACAAAATTCTACTTTGGCCGCAAATTGTCTACTTTAAATTTGGTTTTACCATCTAAATATTTGAATTTAATTCAATTTAATCAGAAGATTAACACTCATTCACCTTTAGCCAAATTTTTTCTGGAATAGTTCGTTCTTACTACTACTACTACTACCTCCTCTAAGGCGACATGAAAGCAATTCATCCTCTACGTCGAATATTACGGCGAATGCCAATAATTGATGTAGTTATTTTATATTCATAAATTAAATTCAACATTATCTGCTAACTATCGACAACACAACCGATTTAACTTACCGTGAGGGTCTTAAGAAAGGGTCGTTTAGTAAAACAGTATTACATTTTGTAGTTTGTTTATATATTTGGTTTGGTCTTAATCTGACCGATTTCTTCTATTTTTATCTAATGCCTAGTAGTAGCGTGATCTGACTCTGAAAAAAAACAGCTGTCATTGAATTCATTTAAATGTGAATCAATGATGCTTTTATGTGTTTCAATCTCGAAAATAAACCAAATTCAATTCAATTCAATTCAATTTGGGTTGTTGATGTTCGGAAGAGAAAGTCGAATTGCGGGAGAAAGAGCGGGAAAGTTCTCCTACTCATACTAACCTTCGAACAATGTCCCATATACGGACAGGGCATACTTCATACACCATGACACATTAAGAGAGAGGGTATGCCAGTAAGCAGCATGTTGAAAGTTTTGACCAATTCTTGTCTTCAGAAGCACTCATCCGATCTCACAAAAATCAATAATTATTTTAGTTTTCGAAACTTCATAACGTGCTTGAAAATGTTCATGATAGCATGACAATACTACCAGCACGGTTTTCCCCATTTTCTCAAGAATGGCTCATCCAATCTCAAAAATTCCTTCAGATTCGGATTTCAGGGGCAGCCTATACCTAGTGTATGTGTTGCAGTAAAAGTACATATTCAGTCCGAGTATACATGGGCCAGTCGAGTTCGAACGGGCTAGGCCAGTTCAGTCCGGTCTAGTCCAAGTGTACTCTGGCGCATCTACATAGAATCTGGCGCAACTACCTAGGCTAGCCCGTTGCAACAAGACTAGCCCAAGTGCACTCGGACTCCACTAGACTATTGACAAATATGAGATGAGAAGAAGAATGTGCAAAGTGTGTGAGATAAGAAATATCAGAATACAACGCTTAATTTATTATCAGTCGGAGGAATAGTGTAAGAAAATAACGCGTAATTTATTTACAATTTACGGAATCTTTTTTAGAACATAACACGTAATTTATTAACTGCTGACGTAATAGTAGACGAGTTATTTTTATTTATTTGCACATTGACCTGAATTATCACTGTGTCACTTGCTGGTGCACAATCGTTTCGACTTTATGCATTTACACCTTTTATCCCTGCATTTCGAGGTACATGTACACAAGAAAAAACCTTGCCCGGTTCCTAACTACATTCTGGCTGCTTCTCGTAAGGGTATTTTAATACGGAGTAATAGTAATAGTAGACACGAAATGCAAATGTTGGTGGCAGAATTGAGTACGAGGGACTGACCGAACTGGAACTGGACTTCCCTATTCCTATTCACTCATTACGTCATTTTTGGCTGCCCATCTAACATTTAAACTAATTACAACAAAACATGTAAGATATAAAGTGTCATAAACAAATCAACAATCTCGCATAGTCTAAGTGCACATGGGCTAGTCTTGTTGCAAGGGGCTAGCCTAAGTAGACTCCTAAAAGTAGCTTCTCACATCATTTTCACGTCTTGCGCCATGTAGATGCGCCCGAGTACACTTGGGCTATGCTGGACTGACAGGCTTGGCCTAGTCCGGTTCGAACCGGACTAGCCTGAGTCAACTCGAGCTAGTCCTAATCGACTCTGGCTAGTCCGGTTTGAACCGGAGTGGCCCATGTATACTCGGACTGAATATCCACGGGGCTGCAACATATAGATAGCTTTTACATAATTCACTTTACGTACTGTTATCCTGATGTCAAAATATTTTAATTAGTACATGTATGTACATGTATGTACTCTTATGGAAATAATCCAGCGCGGTCCCCGGTAAGCTAATACATTGCGACGTGGAGTGACGGTTTAGATGAGAGAATAGAATAAGGTTTATTTCCGCGTCAAAGTCACAAGACATAAATATAGTCATTTCAGTCTTGTTTTCATTACTGGACACACTAGACACCACCAAAAATTTAAAAAAGCAAATACTAAACTTCTTCAGATATTATTCTCGGATAATATGGAATTATATTGTCCCTTTTTTCAGCCCTTCTCTACCGCGTGGATTGGGTGACATCAGCTACAACACGCCGTAGCCAACACGCCATAGCGTAACAAAATTGGGTATACTACGCGCATTTAAATATCATTAACGAACAAAATTATTTCGTGTCTCTCCAAAATAACCAGTGGAAAACATTTTCACGAAAAATTCAGATACAGAAAAGGTCCGGATTTTGTACTTCGATCGGGTTAAGTTCGAATTCCATAATTCAAGCTCTAAAATCGACATTTATGGTAGGGGGCTAAGACGCCCCACATTCGGGTCAATGTAAATAAAATTGTGGACAAATGGAAGTGCGGCATATTAACATACTTAAAAGAGATAGGGAAAATCAGCGGGATGCGCTAAAACGCCCCTCTGTCCAAACAAATTAATCTCCGCGTTGGCAGTCAGATCTGGATCAGATTTGCATTTTGCTCCCATGTCCTTAATCTTGTGAAATAGCAAGACTTCTATCTTTTCAGTTACACTACTGTAATTTAACAATTTTTCAAGCTGGCCAATCATTTCTGTAATCAGATTTCTACCGTTGTGATGACGTTTACTCGAGTAAATTCGAACTACTTCAGTACACATCATATGTTGTCCTACAACCGAAATGTGATTTAAATTTTAAATATGAATCTCCGCGACCTATTGCACGATGAATGATATGAATAGTTTACTAAAGTGGTTCTCTCCCGTACAGCAGACACGTATTACCTACTGTCATTTTCCAGCAAACATCATGGAACGTGTTACGAAGCCTGGCGGAAGCTCATTGGATTAGTTTATCGTACAAGACATTCTGTTCAAAATGTCAAAGGCAGCCGACGAGATGGCAACACTAAAGTTTTCTTCTAATAATCCTATTCCTACAAAGTCCACGATCCTATCATACTTACTTTCTAGCTAGTAAAACCACGAATTAGGAGTAGGGTTGGGTGGGCTAATACGCCTCAACCGAGTTTGCTAATTAGCCCCAATCCCTTAATTACATAAGCATGTGAATTCCAAAGCACGCCTAAAAATGAGAATGGGGCTAATTAGCACACCCTCCCGACAAAGCAAAACGTTGACCCTCAAAACAAAAAGTGTGCTAACTATCCCCGATATCTGGCTATATTATACTCCCCGGAGCGGGTTATCGTTGAAAAAGTGGTGCTAAAACGCCCCACCTTCTTAACTACGTTGGCATCGGTTCCTCAAAGCACGCGGACAAAGCACACTTTTTCAAACTGGGGCGTATTGGCACACTCTACACTAATCTGTTCCGGTCAAGATTCATGATTTCATTAGATTTTAGGATTATTAATAATCCATAGCACTGTCATACCCGGCTAAATGTCAAAAATGCCGGTAAAGAAATCCGAAAGTATTCCGTCCAATAGGAACATGAACTACGTAAGTGTGAACGCCATGCGTGGAAATTAATAAAATCAAACAACCCCAAAACTCATTCTTATTTGCTTTGCGTTTATTCTTGAACTTCTTACTTCGAATCCCAACAAACATAGTGTCCCCTTTTGTTAACCTAAATCCTTATTCTAAAATGGCAGGCACCTCCACTTCCCAGAAATCCAACCGTCATCTAATCTCTGTGCACCACTTTAGAGTAGTCTAAATTAGTTTCGAAACGAATTTTTTGATCAATAATAAACTCATCCAGTGATAAGGTTTATAACTATGATATCAATACGACTATTCGAACCATATCTGCCACAAAATATACTTGCTCAGTTACTTGATATCCTATACTCCGAAAGGATGCAGCAATTTTAGATTTTATTCAATTGTGCAGATTTTTATTAAGTAAATTCCCTCGAACACAGGATCCTAGAACATAACATGGGCAAGGGTTTCATCTTCATAGCTCACACAATGTAAACACCGAATAATATGAAACATTGATTTATCAGTGAGTGTCGTCAATTCCGACTTCAACTAGATATAATATTGTTAATTAAAATTTTACAGACTATTTTACAACTACAGAGGGCTACCGTTTAAAACTGTTTAATTTACAATCAAAGACTGTTCCTATGTGAGGAAACACACAAATTCCAAATTGAGATACCTAAGGTCTCTAAATAAATAATGAATTAATTCATGGAAGGTTTTACTTTAGAAATGCGGACAATTCGCTTAGAATTTCGTTTGAATTCATCAGTAAACCGCGTTAAAATAAATTTAGTTCACAAGTCTGCAACTCTCAAGGGTTAATCGTCATTTTTTCCCGAAAATCGAATCATTTTTTTGAGTTTTCGAAATTGTTTGCCTTCAGAATCGTATGATCCAGGCAGCTAACTCGAATTGTCTCGTCAGTTAGTCCTGGTTATCTCAAGTTCATTGCGGGAAAACCACTCACATCACCTTAACAAACACCAAAGAAAATATAATAAAGTAAGTTGTACGCAAAGAATTTAACCAATCTGATTGATTGATTGATTGATTGATTTATTTAACTGTCAAACCGATTTCACATACGTGTTCTTTAAGCCACGGGGACAGACGACTCACTAAAATGAAATAAAATTAATAAAATTAATATAATATGGGCGTACAATTAAATGATAACTTAACTTAACACGTGAACAAGCATAAACCATGTATCCCAGTCTCCAACGAAATGTCATGACTTAAAATTAAATATCGAAGTATAATCTAATTTTTCAATTCTCGTTCAAATGACATTGGTCAGCTTAACAGAACTTTTCTGATAATACAGGCCAGGAATTCTGATTTAAAGGTTCAAGTAAACTGATTATATCGAAGAAAAACCATTACTTTTACACCCACATTTTAGTATGCACTCTGACTATCAAGACTTTCAAGATCTTTGTTAAGAGACTACTGGAGGACGAAATGTGACCTGACAAGACACGAAGGTTGAGCAAAGTGTTGAAAGCAATTTAATCGTGAAGGTTTATTTACTAATTTATTTGGATATGTAAATTTTACATCCGAGGAATACAGATTGTATTTTTTATTGTGGCTCTAAACTCTTCTCTCATTAAAATATTGTGTCTTTTATGTAAAAATGTCCAAGAGTTTTTGTAATGAGTAACTTTTCAAGACTTCAACAAAACACGATCTCTTATAAACTACAACCGCCCTGTCTTTCCTTTCAACTTTGTTACCCTAGCTTAATAATCGCGACCGGGCCTTCCGGGCCCCCCGGGTAATACCGGTCCATAAATGTAAATAACAAATAATATGTACTGGAAAGAAAATACGAATTCCCAAAATCAGTACATGTGAAAGTATTAATTATTAGCGGATCCCCGGAATAGTTGACTTTCAAAAATTAAACACCTGGGTAAAAGTAAGTTTGGCTAAAGTTGAGGAAACTGAGAACGTTTATTTTGTTTCAGGAACGCTTTTTCTACCTTCAAAAGTGAACGTTTTCCCTTGAGAGCAGAATGACAGCATCCATCCATTTTCTATGTAACACCAGAACTCCGTAAATCTATGTATTTGACAATTCGAGGGGAAAAATTATTTTACTTGAAACGATAAATCTGTTCTGATTGTTTCCGTATGACGCAGTACATGGGTGTACACGAGCACACCACATGTTCATATATTTTATCCTTCAAAAATGGAGTAAGGTTACGATCGAAATTGGTGTTAGTGAAAGATCGAAGACAATCTTTGTCCACGAACTGTAACTTGAATGGCTAATTCGTTTTCAATCTCTAGTCAGAAATCGGACACTGAATAAAGTTAATTTACCAATCCGGCCATGAAGATGCAATCCTTCTCTCATCATTTTAATTGAATTTTCTTGCATTTTAGCGATTTCCTAACACTATTTTTTCTCAAGTTACTTTCTGTCAACAAGAATCTCATGTTTAAATTATAATTACATTATACTGCAGCCAAACTCTTGGATAAGCGCATAGTTATATAGTCTCTCCGGATTAGAAAATAGACAATTTTCACATTTTATTACATAGGAATTATTCAATTCTTTGAGTGGAAGCTTTGGATCGTACTCGTAGAAAACTCGTAGCAGCACAAGAGATAGCCAGGATCAGGATTTCTCAAATACACTACAAAATATGCCTCTATTAAATTATGGAATGGACCCTCATATGCAATTAGGGATACATCCTCTAGACTTTCTCAACACATACGCAAAAATATTTAATTTAAGAGTAAAAAAATGATCATATGTATGAACTATATATTACTAAATATTACGTGTTCTCCATATGTTTAAAAATTAATTCAAATTTTCTGAAAAATGTTTAAGATTTATTTAACTTTGTCAAAGTTCACGAACATATTCAACGTTTCACTACATCTTGAGGAGTTTGTTGAGGGATAATACCTTAAGGTGGGAGGTTCTCTCTAATTCATCCATCAGATTGAAACAACTGTGACAGGTTTCGGTCCTCTGATAAATTCTGGTATTAATTCGCAAACCTGCATATGCTTGCGTGGTTCTGAACTACGAGATACGACGATATAACATAATCGACAGGCACTATGACGATACATAGTTGGTGCAACAAGTTCTAACGACGTCAATGAATGATGTCAGTTGTTAAAAGAAAGTATATATGTCAGAACCGCGATTGTGTCCACAATTAATTTGTTGGGTAAGTACCCATGAATATTTTAATTGAATTCGAGTCGGGTTGACAATTAAGACTAATCCAACAGAGTTCCAAATCGTACAAATAAGAATGCGAAGGAATTGAGCGTCGTATTTGTTCAATTCATTACTTCTATCCTACCACATGGCAGTTTAATCGAGGCGTCTTAGAGAATTAATGAAGTTTTCCTTGGTCGCCCGTATTCTTAAGTCCATGTTCATCTAATGATGTGCGAGATCAAATGACAAGACGTCGTGGGATATATGATTGTATGACAAATGAGATGATGAAAGTATTTAATTGATCGGCATGTGACTTTCTCCCTGGAGAACTTGTCCTCCTGAACGTAATCTTTGATCTGTGAATGATCAAGCTTTTCTATTTACTCACGCGATTCTAGGCGACTCAATTCGTCCAGATGCGGGGGAAACGTTCTTTTTCTCGAATACACGACTTATAGTAAAAAGCTCGACATTTTCTGGCACACTTTTCACGAGTCAAGTAAGTTAAGAAGGCGGAAGACCTTTCTCCAAGGAAAATCAGAACAATAGAGACTTACGCCTTGTCATCGTATTTATCACCAGGGGTATTTTCATTCTTAACTTTACGTACTCGTAAAACGGCATGAGAGGCGCGGGTTTGCTCATTCCTGAGATGGTTTCGTTAAACCGGGTATCGGATTTCCCTGAATATTCGGGGAAAGCCAGTAAAATTTCTATTCTACTTCAAGGCAAAATGAAAGGAGACTGAGGACTCAAGATTTAACCCGTATTCATTTCAAAAAAATTTCCACATTTGATTTTTATTTTAAATACCATAATTCAAATAACTGTAAATAATTAATTCGCGAATTCTGTTATGCATGGCCAACCGATACCGGTTACTTTCATGAGTGCAATACACTTTAATCGTCGAGATAGTTTCTACGTTTTATCGATATTTCTGGAGTTTGATTGTTGAAATTAAAGTCATAGTCATATCATCTTTCAAGTCATATTTTTGTAAGGCAAAATTCTGTAATATCACCCTGCCCCAGGCGACCGGGATCGGGCAACGTGACAAGTGAAGTGTGGTACCCGTGGCTGAAAGCAGGAAGATTTCACGTGTGGTTGATTGTGGTATTACGAGGAACCGCTACTTGTTATTCCAGTAAATAAACAACTTTTTTCACACTGGGTGGAAAACATTACGAATTCACATAGACTTGGCAATTTCCACTCAATCTTAAATCCATATTTCATTTTGTCATGCCTCCCATGTAATTTAAATTCAAATTCCTCCATTACTCCGACAACCTTAACAATTTTTGAAAATTGAAAAAAAATGCAAAATACTCTTGCAGGATGGGTAACGGCTCCTCCTGATACAGCAATCAACTACACGTGAAATCTTATTGACTGAAAGTTACAGCGAATTTCACCTGGCAATACGAGCGGATTGTTGATAGAACATCTGAAAATTATATGAGAGTGTATTATATATGAGAGAGTATTTTGTTTGCACACATCGATCCCAGTAGTATATCGTAACAGAAAATATTTTCTAGTTCATTCAACGCCATGTCAAACCTCGGTACCAGAAAAGAACCCAGTTGATTTCTGTCAACTGAGTAAGATGAAATATGAGAAACGAGAAATGATAATCTGTTCAAACAAATCTCTCAAAAATAGAAGCCTGGGAGGTGGACAAAGAACTTTTATTATAACTTTCATATTTTGTGTGTATTTGTTACTAATTAATTAGTACACCAAAGAAGACAACAGAACTATTGAACGTACAAATAATTGCAGTCATGAATCTGTATCTGCATATAATTTAATACGTGGTAGCACAAGTTTACACTCAGATGGTTAACTACACATTCTAATTACTACGGTACATAACGTATACTTGCCTTAATACACAATTGCATTTGCATCACTTGACCTGACAGAGTACTACCTGGCGGTATTGAGAAAAAAAAACAATTACAACTATGCACTTTTGCTGACTTGGGAGTTGTCATTGGGCATTTCTGCATAGACTTTCTCCACAGCTTTAGCTGAGCTGTCAATTTAAAATCGTACGCACAATAATTAGTCCAGACGGAGCTACCAGAGTCCACGTAATTTTGTATGGTACGATAATACGTATAGTAGCACAATATATTTAAACTATGTAATTATTTCTCTTTCAATAATATTTCCATTTTTAATCTTAATAGTATAACAATCAACTCCTACTGTACATAAATCAAATAAAAAATTCTATGCTTAAGAGGGATAAAATTTCAAAGCCATGTCCTTACATGTAGAACATAGGTTTTAGGAGTAGAACTTTATAGATATAGTGCAGTGCTGTGCTGTATAACAAATAAATTAAGTAGAGGCGGAGAGGATTCTTCACACAAGTCAATTCAATTCAATTGAGAACGCGAAGAAGGCATGGGAGTTTTTGTGGATGAAAGAGAAAGCAGAAGAAAGTAAGGATTCGTGTTCATGGTGCGGACTAACATGGGAGGGCAACTCCGATGTTGTTAATTCTTTTAGGACGTATTGTTCTTAACTAAATGAGTGTTCTCAGCGTCATGTTTTCCCAACATTTCTTGGGCCTTGTCCACGCTCCTCTTCCCTGCAAACAATTTAAATTAAAAGTTAAGAATCCTCTGTCATTGATATTCGGAATAAGGTATACGGTCAAATATCAACATATTTTTGTGGAAAAAGGTCGTCTTTCCGCTAAAAAATTTCTAACAGCTAAGAAAGGTTTATACTTGTTTTACAAAAGACTCTATTCACAGTACGGAAGGCCTAACAGTTTTTAAATTCATTTGGTCGGATGGCATATCATATTCAGGTTTGTACTTGAACTCAAGTATGATGTGTATCTTACAATATTACCCAAAGAACTAACTGTTTATCCATTTCAATTCGTACTTTATCTCACAAAAAAAGTTTTCAGTTCATAACAGATCAAATAAGCGAATACAACAAAACTTCAAACAAAAACGGCCTCTAATAAATGGTAATAGCCGAGAAGTTTCTCCATTATGGAAATGGATAAAGTTTACAGGAAATATATGATCGGAATTACTAGCCGGGACATGGGCTTTTCGCATCTTCAGATAGATACATAATAGTTCTTTTTTAATTCGGTCAAACTTTTCAGAGTTAACTGTTATAAACAAGAGAAACGTATTTGAGTCATTGTTGACAAGCGCGGAACATCTTCTTTAAACATACTCTTGGTGTTTGATTGGATAGATTCGAACATTAGTTAAATTATTAAATAATTTGATAGTTTCTGAATAGTATTGAATAGACACTTTAAAAACACTCGCCGCAAGGCAAGACAAAATATTTTCTCAGAAATTGGGTTGAATCCCATTTAAATTTTCCCGCGAAGGGTACCCGGAATTGTTGAAGAAAACGTCAGCCCAGAAAACCAATTTAAAGCAATCACCGCATAATGCGGTCATAGGGAATCAAACACTCCACGCATCGAAATGATACATCGGACTAAGGTTAAATTATAGAGAAAGTTGGTCGTCTAGGAATCTTGGTTTTAATCATATTAAATCATTTACCTAAGCCAAATGAAAACTGGCGAGAACCAGATGCTCGCTTGCCCGTCATTTGATCATCGTCAACGTCATCTAACATATCAAGACTTTGTCCACGCTTTCCCAAGCCGAATGAGTAGATCTTGGACCGTCGCTCCTGTCTGTACACCAAAGAAAAACCAGAAGAAAGTTAATACAGTACAACATACATAATGTCCATATAAGATTGCTTTAGGCTCAATTTGTCCGCACAAATGGTTCAAGACATTTTATTGTCTTCTAGATTGAGCGCACTTAAATAGATTCTGATGGCAAAATCAGTGACTCGAGGCTGCAGTACTCCCATGCCTTTACACAGCATCCATCCATTGTAATTAATAGCAGAAATTGGGCATGTGTTCTGTCTACCACGTTATACTTATTTGCAACTTTAATAAATTGGAGACTGAGAAATACTAGAACAAGCATGATTTTGGTCCTTTCCTATATCTATAAGAAAATGTAATCTGCAAAAAGTAATCTAAATTCCTTGTTGTGATACCATTCTAAACTTATTGGCAATCGAACTACGTAGCCGGATTGTCGTATAGTATTTATTTATTTATTTATTTCAACGTAACACAATTTCCTCTTGGGTCCTTACATTGTGAATTGGCAATAGTCAGAAGGGTTAATCACTCAGATAACTAATAATAAATATATGTACACGGCAGTGTAATAACAATAGCAATAATACACAACTTTTACACCCTATCACACTCAGCTAGAACCCAACATGTGACCATTTTCTTGTACGTGTTTAATGAGTAATTAGTGTCAACCTTGTTTTCGTTCCAACATTTTGCACCTATAATTGAGAAAGACTTTTTAGAAAATTCAGTCCTACAGGGCCGAACATGTAACTTATCTGCATTT
>JAQFYE010004973.1:0-12575 GCA_034694305.1 Protaphorura glebata
TATGTCTGAATGCAGGGGCTAACACTCTAATAAAAAAACAAACAAACAAACAAAACCCATTCAGAAAATAACTATTGTAAACAAGCGGACCGTATGAGAGAGACAAGAACCTCGGCATATTGCATTTGAATATTCTAATTGTCCGGGGGTCATGAAAGTCAGATATGAATACTCACGTCGTATACCGTCGGTTGGATTTATATAAGGTTCCAGTGCAGTGGTCAGATTAATTAATACCTGAGAAATAGTATGTTCTCCGAGTACCCATATTTCAATTTGCAACTTTTAGCAAGATTAGAATTTAAAGGCGGATTCATTACTCCGCCGGTAAATCATAGCCTAGTGATACAGGTAGCCACGTATCATTTCGCTCTATACTTTGATTTCCGATTTCTTCGACGTTGAGTTGTAGCGCTATTAGAACTTTCCAACCTGTGCCGAAAAGAAGGCAACACCTGGACCAATCTATACGAAAAATACAGGGCAATGATTTTCAATTATATTATTGTGCATTTTAGGGCGAACATAAATTGATGAGCCTTATTTATACACCAAGCATAATCTTTTTTTTATTTATTGCCGAAATTAAAACAACGCGTGCTGAAGTCGATTACAACGTTTTTAATCTCTTAATCCATGAAGTTATTGAATTCACCTGGAGCAGGTGAAACTGCACTTTGCAGAAATTTAACATGATATTTTAAGTATTTTGTTGTTTTACATAAAAGTATAAGTGCGTTAGTAAAAGATTGTGTCCAGGCATTCAATTATTAAATTCCATTTGTGTCAGCATAATAATCTAATCTCAGTCTGACATAATGCATTATGACCCTTCATCCTTCACAAACAAAGACAAACCAAATAATATATAACATGCAGCCCAATTTGAACAAGATTTCATTCCATGACCTGACCTCGTGTTTCAAAGTTTAGTGAACTCTCTACTTTTCGATAGTATAAATACAATTCAGTATAAATCATTATCCGTCCACTCAGATTTTGCAAATTATTGATTCAATTTCTCTTTTTCAATATTCCTGAGATTTTGTAAAATCAAAATGCAAGGAGTAAAATTACATTGCAAGTTATTTAACCTGTCAACGTTGTTGACACGGGTAGGACCTGTCCAACAAAAATGTTTACCCAGAAAAATGGCCGCGCTTCAGAATCTAAATTTCGGACGCAATTATTCCGAATGGAAAAAAGTAAATGCGGATTTTGAAACCGTCGCTCAAAGTGATTCGACGACTTCCGCCAATGAAATGGTTTCGAACTACGGTGTGGCTCCAATCGTAACATCGTCCTTCTTTGTGATGGACAGCGCCACCTCGCATTCTGATCCGCGCAGGGCGAATGAAACTGGTCCGGTAAGGTCAAGATCATTTTTGCTACGTGTCATATATCATAGAAATCTAATCAGAATGTTATCGAAACTTTACAAAGAAATGTTACGAGTACAGTCGACTGAAAAACCCTACAAGAGACGCCGTCGAGACATTGCTGTCAAAACTAGAGGGCGCCAAACACAGTAAGCGTTTGTCCGTTTCGACAAATTATTCCAAAGATTTTGAACACGTTTTAAAAAACCTAGCCAGGACATTTTCATCTGGAATGGCTGCCGTAGCATCCGTAACCAGTGCCTTAAACCAGGGGGATCATGTCATTTCAATGAATGCAATTTACAATGCCACTTATAATATTCTGGTTGAGCATCGTACTAGAGGGGTCACTGTAGACTACGCCAAGGGTTTTGAGGTGGAGAATATCCTCAAACTGGTGAACGGAAACACCAAAGTAAGTTTCTGCTAAACGATAAAAAAATGATACAGAACTCAATTAAATGATGCTGATGCTCCGAAATTGAAAATCTCAATAAATACTATAAATATTGACCTATAATATCACAGACAGACACAAATGAGAAATGCTTCCCGCTGCGTTGGAATTTGCTGAATTGTTCGTATGTTGTTGCCCTAGACCTCCTCCTGAGCAACTTATGTGAAGGTTCCACCCCGAAAATTCCAACTATTTGGCCGCTTACGCTAGAAACCCATCCGAGCAAAATACGACGTCATAAAAATTCGTGGCGTCACATGGTGTATTTGACTCGTGTGTTCCTCACGGCCAAATGGTTAGATATTTCGGGGTGGAGACTTCAAGGAAGTTGTTCAGAACTCAGGAGGTACAGCATTTTAACGAATTCAGAAAATTCCAAAGGCCACAAAGGCCAACAAATTCTGATTCGATGTTTGAGGTATTCTTCGCAATAACATTCCTCTATTTTACTCGCGGCAGTTAATTCTCCTGGAATCGCAAGTCAATCCGACGCTTGAAGTAGTTGACCTTGCAAAATTAGTAAAACGGGTCCGAGAATTGCGACATGGGAAGGAAATCGTAATAGCTGTGGACAACACATTTCTAACTCCAATTTTCCAACGTCCATTGGAACTAGGAATTGACGTAGTGATTCACTCATGCACAAAATACCTCAACGGTCACGGTGATATCATCATGGGGAGCGTGTCAACTAATTCAGATGATATTTTGAAAAAAGTCCAAGCCTATCAAGCAAGTAAGAATTCATACGTTTGCAACAAGAAGACATTATTGATGAAATTCAAATCCCGATCTGCATGGTGGATATTTCTTCACCCATAAGATAAACGATGATTGCAATACAAATTTAAAAAAGTTTCAATTTGCTCTATATAGAATTCGGATCAATTCCATCACCATTTGACTGTTATTTACTAACAAGAAGTTTGAGGACGCTGCCATTACGAATGCAACAACATTCTAAAAATGGATTTAAAGTGGCCACTTTCTTAGAGAACCACCCTCTGGTTGAGAGAGTTATGTATACCGGTAAATTATAATTTTTTCAAGATGGCGGAATACTGGATGGCGTCTTAAGACGCAAGTGACATTTTATACGTGTGTGCACACAGGTTTGGAGTCGCACCCTCATCACCAAATTGCTAAGAAGCAACAATTTGGAGACGCTGGAATGGTGGGCTTCTATATCAAAGGAGATATGGCAGTAGCGGCCAAATTTTTGGAATCAACAAAAATCTTTAAAAGAGCTCCCTCTCTCGGCACATTCTGTAGCTTGGCAAGCTTACCGTGAGTCGTTTTCGCCATAACCATACCAGGTCACAATACCGTAAATAACCGATCAGAAACCGGAGCCCAAATAGAAAACTTAGCGCCTGTAGGGATAAATATATGCCCTTCCGGGCACCTAATGGGTCATTTACGGTATTCAATAGATTGTTCTACGGTAATATGAGTCGCGTCTTTTTAAATTCGTCCACAGAGCGAAATTGAGTCACTACTCACTCCCTCAAGAGCACCGAGATGAAGTTGGAATTACAAATAATTTCATTCGACTATCAGTCGGTTTGGAGAGCGCTGACGCTCTGAAAGAGGATTTGGACCAAGCATTGCGAAAAGCTACTGCAAGTCGAAATTAAAGACTTACTTTCCAGAGAAAAACGAAAAATCCTTTACTAAATAATGTAAATACCTCTTACGAGATTATTTCTGTTTATGTATCATGGTCAAATGCACATCTACTGATCTAACCAAGTAATGTTGCTGTCGATAAAATAAATTCAGATATATTAAAGATAAGAAATAGCCAATTTTGTCTGTCCAAATCTTACAATTCTTATGGAACTATTCAAAGTTGTTACCGACAGTTTCAAATAAGGAAGGTACACCCTTTATTGAAATTCCACTTTCACAAAATTACGAATTTCCATGAATTCAGTAGACAAAAGAATTAGACACGTAAAACTTAACTAAAACATGATACAAATAATGAAAGATGATTAATATTCAAATCCCAATAGGATTATATTTAGAAAGTTACAATAATAAAATAACTAAATAAACTACTACACCTACACAACATGTGATTGACGATGGGTCGAATCAGGTTATCTGTTCACTAAGAAAATACAATACAGTACTGGTTCGTTTAATGGTTAATTGGTCAAAATCCAATCCTTTGCAGTCATCACATTTTTGTCATGAATTTTTTCATCGAACTGCCACTGTTAAAATCGCTTGCTTTTTTAATAAGTACTGCTTTGATACTAACACTAAATCGTTCGTATACCCTTTTGTGACAAAATAGATCATTAACATTTAACATTTATATATATATATTAGTAGTGGTATTATTATTAGTCACAAAATGATATTAGAAATAGTAGTTATTAAATACACTTTTAAATTATACTTCCGTTCAAAACTATTCTAGATTTATCGTTAACAACGCTGAGTCTGAATTAAATATTCCTGTCCATTGTCCAGTAGATAAAATACAGCTTTGGATCATTTTACTGTTCTTAAATTATTATGTTTAAGAGAACACTGTGTTGTTTTGTCGTGGGTTGGGTTAGAGGTCAACTATGACCAAAATACGTATCATTACCATTACTCTCACAAATATTTACCATACGTGTCACAGCGACAAGGTGAATTACACAAGAGGTCAACTGCAAATCTGAATTAATTGAAGCATACATAATTTTGAAAATTAATCCATATAAAATTTTTTGTTTCAACTAGTTTGAAGCCGAATTCTTTAAATAAATTCGTAGCAGTAACAATTTAATCTGCGTACTTTCTAATTTTTGCCACAATCCTGGGTTCCAATTGCAACAGTTTGACCTCTGGCCTGACTTGACCCACATACACCTATTTAGGTACTAGGGTCATCATAATAATATATAATTATATAATGTATACACTAATTACTAATTATAACATTCAGCTACTAAATAAATTATGCGAACAAATTCTAACAGATTCATAGATTATCTCTCTCCAAACACGGATGTCCAGTAAATAGTCGAACACGTACGTACGCCTATGCTCAAATTCTTCCAACTCCAATTTTAAACAACGGACATCCCTAATTATAAAACTGTATACCGGGATACCTCAGATACAATTTATATTAATTAGCCATTAATCATTCCCTCTCATGCTTGAAAATAATGGGTGTCCCTCCTGATAGAGTCGTCGTGCTCATCATGAGTTGTTCACCGGCATGAAGTGCAAGGCGATTTGATCCATGGTGCTGTTGTCTTGACTGGATGGATTCTGGATGAGCCCGACGCTTATGAATTAAGGCTTTAGCCAATGATACGAATTTGTGGTCACACATGTCACACTGTGTCCGACTGTAATGTCTCCATAATTTATGAAGAATGAGGTAGCCTTTCCTAGAGTACTTCCAAGGTCGACCCTTACATTCTGATCTGTGACACCTATGACTGCAACCACCAATAGTTCTTGCATGTGTCATTAATCGTATAACAAAGTCGGATCCATGTTTTGCACGAGATTTTGATGTTCTGGGTGGAGGTTTCAGCCGTGACTGATTTGGTGTACCATATGGTGATGGCCATGGAATCCTCAGAGACATCACGTAGAGTTCGTTGAACTTTGGGAGGAATTTGATACTCTCAGAATTAAAATAATTTGAGAGAGATCTGATGGTTGAGGCAATTTCGAGACGAGGTTTCTTCGCAGTAGGGCCACCCTCAATTTCTTCCATCAGATCTTGAGTTTCAGCGTCAGAAATACTGTTCGCAAATTCTTCTTGGACAATAGTGGTTGGAGTCTTGACCACGATTTCATGAATTCCCTCTTCCTTGATCCCGTATTTACATTTGTACAGATTTACACAAAGACCACACAGATTTGGATGATGATTTCTCCAATGAATCGTAAAGTCATTCATAGATAAGATTTTTATTCCACAGTGTGGACACCTAGACAGAAATAAAATTCAAATGAATATAAAGAATACACCGGAATTATTCCGTCGTTGAAAGACTATTAGAAACAGCAGGGGTATGCCGTGGACTTCCTATCTATCCTGAGTAGTGCGACGACAAAATTCATATATTTTACATTATTTGTCAAATGATGGCTTATCGACACCTTCCTGCGGTGGCGGACTTTCCAACATTAGGGCACTTTACTGATTTATGAAAGCATGAAAGCTGAAAACCTCACGACGGTGTAGGAAAAGTTGACCGAATATTAATTAAATACATCGTAACTAAGAACACAATGCAAGAACTAATTAAAATTCTGAAAATAAAATCATTAATCACCTTGTAGTTACATCCTTGTGCTCGACCATGATGTGTTCCTTCAAAGAATTATCGTAAGGAGATCTAAAAGGACAAAGTGTGGTCCCACAATATAGCTCAAAACCACTGTGTGTTCTTTGATGCTGCATCATAGTTTTACTCGTTGGGGAATTGTAGGAACATGTACTGCATATATAACTCCTAGAAATTGCTTTTGAATTTCTAGCCTCTATCGCCCCTGTCCCTGGTTCCCTGTATCGACTTCGATGACGCTTCTGGTGATTTCTTAAAGAGTGTTCATCCGCAAACTCACATCCACAGGCTTCACACAATGTTTCCTCTTCATAGTCTTCTTCCTCTATACCGTCATTGTCCGCTAATTCACTCATGGACATCGAGTCCCCACCATTCTTCTGACTTGACGAAGTATCTTGATCATAAGACAAGTCCTCTTCAAGTATTTCAGAATCATCAGTTCCAGGTAATTGTAGCATGGTGGGTTCTGGTACTTCAATGTCCATTTGCTCAGGCATTTCCATCACTGGTTGTTGGGACTGTAATTGCATCTAAGCAAAATAATTTGAAAGATATTTTAGAAAAAGTTTTGTCTTTATTAGGACGTTACCAGAATTGGTAACACTCTTCCTGGGTTCTTTCCTTTAATATATTTAATTTATAATATTACCGATTGACTACTCATTCCAACGGCGGCCGCCGCAGCTGCTGCCGCTGCTGCTACAGCACCCATCCCTGGTTGCAAGTTATGCTTATCCCTCAGATGTGCCTCCATGCTCAATTCGTCAGTCGTTCGAAAATCACATAAATCACATTGAACTATGACCTTCTGATGTTCCAGAATCGCATGAGCTTCTAAATCTGCTCGCTGCTCGAAGTATTCTTGACAAACATTGCAATTGAAACCAGTTTTGACCAAGGGATTTTGACTGTTGACAAGAAATGCCACGTTATCAGATTACCGTATTTCATACAATAGACTCCGACTTTTTCTACTGCGCATCCAGCATTCGTGGCGCGAAAAAGTGAGGTTCAGGCTTCAATTCCTACTCGGGCCATCATACTTTTATTTTTATTTATTTTTGCAAAATAAATTAGCCACAACATATCTTAGCTTCACTTCATCATCGGTTTTCATAAATATTTTTTGTAACACTGCAAATTAACTAAAAAACTTTTCACAAATTTTTTAACCCATAAAATCCTATTACAAAAAAACTGTTCCAAAAAGGTGTGACTCAGATTGTTTTCAAATCCAAAAATTTTCGCGGCTGATTCAAGGATAAATATATCCTTGTTGAAAGTCGGAGTCTATAACAAAAAAAAGATTCGAAACTTACTGGCTGTCTTGGGTATGCAGATTTAAACTCTCCATGTCATCAGCCAGAAACGAACATTTATGACAAACTCTTTTGTTGTGAACTTTGAGGACATGAGTGGCAAGTCTTTCACTTCTGGCCGCTTTGTAGTCACAGAGAGCACAAAGAAATGGTTTGATATGAGTGTTCAAATGTCTTTTCAAACACCAATTATCAACTCCTTGCCATGGACAATACGAACAGGTATACATTTTCTCTCCTTGCTTCTTTTTCTTCGAACCTTTGGATTTCGCTGTAAAAATACAAATATAAATGTGGATTAGTTTAATCGCATAATCTGATGAGACTTCTGAAGAGTCCATCACATTCAATTACGGAATCGGAACTGGGAAATACTTACCTTCTTTTTTGTTGCCACCCACTCCTGGAATCCCTTGAAGTGGGCCAGTCTGACCTGGTGTGGACGGGGGGTTGAAATACGCAAGATGTGGGATTTGCTGTAAGGTCACTGACTGTGATTGACCCGAACTGTCCTGCATTTGTATTGACATTGGACTTGAAATTCCAGATTCATTCTGACCCATCAATTCACTGTCACTCACAGATACTTGCAACTGCTGTTGTTGTTGCTGCAGTTGAGCTGCTTGAGCTGCTGCTTGTTTAGCTCCCTTAGCAGGAGGATAAAAGGCAAGAGCTCCTCCTTGAGACTTTGGAATATTCTTCTTGATACGATTGATATCATACACATGATCTCGGTGCATTCTTGTAAAATGTTTTTTCACATGGTCCGCCCGATTAAATTGTTTGTCACAGACATAACATTGAAAAGGTTTCTCATCTCTGTGAATATTTTCGTGTCGATTGAACAGGTCTCTTCGGTCAGTCGCGTAAGCACAATACTGACATGTGTAGCGTTTCTCTCCAGGAATTGATGATTCCCCTTTCTGTTCTACCTTTGTCTTCAAAAGTGTCAAGAATTTGGTCACCTGGGAAAACAATTGATTCAGAATTCAGGATTAAAACGAGTTTTAGAGTGTTGTGTAATGTATGTCATGAATTCTATTCAGTCCCTGAATTAATAGATAATTGAAATTGATTCCTGGAGTGGAAAAACTAAACATACTTCTTCCAAGACCGGATTTTCCTTCCAAAGACTATTGTCTGTTAAGGACTCCCCATGTTGACGAGTCAAGTGCATTCGGACGCACCTGGCCCAAGCACTTGTGTAAGGACACCGTGGACATTGAAAGACTCGAAGACTGGCATGATTTCCGAGCCAATGTTCTGCAACTCGTGATAAAAACCCAACAAAGTCACAGTCAACACAACGAAATACTTTTTGGGCTGGATTGTAGCGGGCTATTTTAGAGGTCGTCCACCCAAGGGTATCCTCACTCTCAAACCATCGCTCTTCTAATGTCTGCTGTGAAGGGGCCACCGCAACTGTGGTTAAGGCAACTTGTTCCGTTTGACCTGCCCCTAAAAATTAACAAAAATTCACGTTTTGAATACTCATTACCTGATTTATGAATGAAACATCGCAAGACAGTTACATATATTCACTAAAATTGTACCAAATCTGGGCAAAACGGATAAAGTTTTAAGACTTGAATGAAATACGTGTTCGTGAAGCGGATACCGGATATTCGGCCAATTTTGAGCGTCAAATAGTATAACTCGGCCAAGGTGTGGTAACTGCGGTATATCCAAAATACACGAGACCAAACTGAATCTAACCGGCCGGATATCCAGCGCAGAATCTCCGGAGCTAATTTAATATTTAATCGGGTAATAGAGTAATTACGCCGAGTCGTATTATTTTTATTCTTTACTTGACAGGGAGAACGACATTTCACCTTTGTCGTCGGCAACTCGTCTTTGTAGAACAATTGTTCCGGGTGGAAGTCCGTTTGCGTTTGTGGCTGTAATTAGTTGAAAACCAGCTGCTGCGGCTGAAGACAATGTTCCATCATCGAATACAATATTTTGTGTGGAAACTCCAGAAGAGTCAATGACCTCAGCTAAACCCGCTTCATCTCCATATAATTTTTTGGTTATTTCTTTGAACATGTCTTCATAGCAGTCAATGGATCCCAAAGACAAGGCAGTTACTCCTTGGCTAATTCCACCGGACGCTGAAGTGGCAAGAATCGGTCCAGCCGAGGAGAATACCATTCCACCAGCTGCGGAAACGACGACACTTTGACCACCCGCAGTTGTCATCGTCTGAAGTCCAGGCTCCATTTTGAGTCTAGCCATCCATTGTTGAGTTGCAGAAGCTGGAATTGTGCCCCCTTGTGATGCACCGACCGTTAGAGTTTGGCCAACCACTTGACCCCCTAAGGGGTTACTCGAAAGGGTCGCCAGTTTGACGGTTCAGGGCGATGAGTTCTTCTATTCTGTTTTCTTCCTATTAAACAAATTAAAATATCACTGTTAAATGTGTTTCAAAATCTCGACCGAAAAGGTTTTTACGTATTCCTCTCAAATTTTGGATCGGATGTCCCAATTGAATTTGTGAGGTCGGGTTTCAGCTAATCGGATATGTACGTGTATGTCCTGAACATCTGATTTTTGATAGACTAGATAGCCGGGCATTATCCGCCAGGTCTGGTTAAGTTATTTCGGCACGCTATTTGGAGATTCTTGTTTATCAGATTGAGAGATTGAGACTACTGGATAGTTAGCGAGAAATCGCCCAATATATCTTGCATGTTTCAATAAAACAAAATGTTCATACGAATCCGAAAAGATAAGTATCTCAAATCTCAATTCAGCCATTCAAAAGTAATTCGAAATTAGATATCACAGCTACCTTTTGACTGAAACCTTTCAATCAAAAGATGTGTTCAAAATATGTAAATGTAACGCCCTTCCGATATTGTCCTTCACTCCGTATGAAAACCAGTTTAAATATGAATATGAATTTGTACAATATGAAAACCTATTTCAATGAGTCTGTGACATGAAGCAGGAAACGTTAATTACATCACTAATTAATGTAATCGGTAAATAATTCGGCAGATATTGAAACTAATACATAGAACAGAACAACCCTCCACAAGAACGACGAATAATTGAGAGTAAGTGCGTGCATCCCGGAATTTCCAGTTCGCAGGGAATCGTCCTTCGTCTATCGCGTACGTCTACGGATATCACTTACTTTAATGACGTTACTTACAGAATGGCCTCTCAAAACTGTCAGAACCAGAGCGATTGTTTGGGTGTGCTACTTTAAGGAATTTTGCTAATACGGAAGAATATACTACCTTGTTTGCGACCTGAAGAAAATCAATGTAATTCTAAGAAGAGGATCTAGAACAAAAACAATCATGTTCTATTTCACCAAAACAAAACTCACATCGTCCAACAAGGAAATCACTCTTCATGTACAACCAAGATTGGCGAGAATTTGGAATTCATGAAAGCGTTACAAAAAGAATCATTACAACCAGTGCAGTGTATGAAATTATTATGTAGCGATTATCGCAAATGAATTTTAGTTTCGTATTATGAATCTTTAAAACATTTCAACCATGTCCGTCTAGGTAGTGTTTCTGAAATCTCCGCAGAAGGCATAAGGGCCGAGTGCACGTGTGCTAATAATTGCGCTATTAATGATGCGGACGAGTCGGAAAATAATTTAATCTACTGATGAAACTATCATATTCATGACCCAGACTCTTCAGAAAACTATAACCCCACATGAGACATGAACTGATAAAAGGTCATCTGAAAGTTTTACATGATAGGAAAATGGTTCCCTGTGACAATTTTATTATTCAGGGAACATGATTCTTGTTCTACGGTCTATGTCGGAGTAAATCGGATTATTTCAAAGTCATCATTTCTCTCAACTGATTAATTGATTAATTTCAAAATGCAATTGCATTACTTGAACTTGAACATAACGTAACGCCCATTTTTCGAAATTGTTTGCAATAGGACTTCCGACTTTCATAATTGCATTGAAGCCACTGTATAATTTGTATATTTGTAAGTACCTATACGGCATCTGAATAATTTCATGGAATCGTGCGGTTAATATGAGTATTAAAAAGTCAAGTAGTCAACATTTCGTAATTGTTTATACTTCGTAATTAATGTTAACAGTTTAAAATTATTCGCATTTAAGATGTATAATTTTATAATTCCGAGTTCTTAATATTTGACAATGACATATATGAAAAATTTAAGAATTCCACTGGAGTGGTTAAAATAAAAAAGACATTTCAGAGTTTAACGTCCAGTAAAAGTGAAAGTGGTAAATCACAGACAACGGTCGAGGGTCGACTATGCAGTTGGTCACAGCATTTTCGGGTGTCTAGTTTCACCCCAGCACCTTGCATCAGAAGGAATACAATCATAGCAAGTCTGAAGCTTCACTATCAGTTATTTTAGTCACCTACCTTTGCCATTACTAGTTTATACATAATTTCTAAAACTTCAATTACCATTATACTTCGTATAATCAAAACATGTACTAATGTACTGGGAAACACCATTGGGAAAAATACCAGTAATAGACTTTGAGAAATTCGTCAGGAATCATGAGACATTCTTGCCACTCGATTTTCCACGCATCGACTTCCAGTTCCATTTCTAACAAATGCGAAATGCCGCCATTTTCACCCACGGTATTTCGTAAAATGAGGGTTATTTCACTGCATAAGAACCCCGTTCAAAATTAACTAGTAATATTTAAGCCGTCCAGGTTAAGTTAAATCTCTAATCCAAGAATGGCAAGTAAAATTGAAAAGTACAACATAACGCGATTTTACGCGTGATTCTCTTATGTGAAGAGGTCGTTTCGAAAGTTTCGAGAAACAAGGCTATAATTAAAATAGCCGCTATCATTTGTGAATGCATTCCAATTTCCAAGTTTCAACGATGAGTATAATACTGTACCTCTCAGCCTACCTATTTGGACTTGAGTACTTTTCTTGGGAGCTAACCCAGGGTGACCAACTTTTCGTTGTCTGAAAGGAGTACATTTCTCGACATTTTGAAATTTCCATTTTAGGTACAATGAATTACTTTTTTTGGCCATTCTATCTACAATGAATTACTTTTTTTGGCCTTTTTATCTACAACGAATTACTTTTTTTCGCCGTTCTGTCTACAC
>JAQFYE010004974.1:0-12570 GCA_034694305.1 Protaphorura glebata
AGTAAAATTACAATGATGTAATTGTAATTGTATTTTGTAATTTAATTACAAGTGTAATTGTAATTGACCCATGCCTGCTGTAAAGCTTCCGCTCCACGAAGTCCTCGCAAAGTTTCCGCTCGAGACTCCTTTTCTTTATTGATTTCCCGACTTCTCTCCAGAATGCATAAGCACCTGAGTGCTAAAAAGTCTGCGTTTGCTGATACATGAACTCTTGCTCTCAACCAGATAAAGACGTCTGAATTCCCAGAAGAGTGGTCAGGATGTTGGTTTGGCCTTTGTAAATATTTCTGTCAGTTTTCCCTCGGAGTTTATTGAGGAATAAATCCAGTTTTTCGTCCGTGTCAGCATACACGGACTTATCACACTTTAGGATTTCCAATTCCTGAAGCTCAGTGAATCTGGCATCGTCGAAAGAACATTCTGATTCTTCAGCATAGCGAATGTCTGGAACTGGAAGTCCAGACATCGACTTTGAAATATATTCATATACATTCAGGTTTCGAAGATAGTCATTACCAACTGACTTTCCCATTTGCTTACGATTTTGAAAGCTGGTCAATAGGATTTGGTAAAACTCCTCAGACGTAATTCTAAATGGTGATGCGAGACAAGCGTACTTCGGAATAGTAAAGAGAATATAATATCCATTGTAAAATTCGCAGGCAAGATGATATTTTAATCTGTTGTCCACTGATAATGCTGGAAAAATTGAATAGTTATCTGCGAAGACATCCTCAAATGTTCTGAGACCGTAAGATGGCGTGGGTGCGGTGAGGTGAGTGATAGCAATTCCTTTGTACGCATTCGTCAAAACAATACACATTAAATAAATTGGTCCGAAGACACAAGAGTAGAGTGGGAGATTTTTAAAGAATTTGGTGAAGGACGGACTCTGCTCCAACAAGAATGAAAGTAGAATGAAACCCATACTCTCTTGGCAATGTTTGAATCTTGCGATATAATGCAAAACTCCGTAACAGACTGTCCATGTTAGAATTAGCCCAATCCAAAGATTCAATTCAAAAGCGACAAAGTAACTTTGGAATGAGAGTTGAGTTTGAAATTCTCCACATGTGATGAAATTGTAATCAACGGTGTGAGTCGGAATGAATGAGTCAAAAGATGGAAAACCGTCACTGAATGCTACTATCCTGGGGATATTATAAGTTGTGAAAATTAGACCACGCCTGAATATCATTGATGGTTCGGCATCCGGATAACAAATGGATGAGTTCTGGTAAGCTCCAGCGCCATACGAAATCATAGTCATTGCTATAAAGGCAAGAAGATCCGCTTGCAGGACTTCAACACCGAAATCTGAGAAAGGATTCAATAGATGACGGCAACCGCTATATATTCTGTTCCCGCCGTGAGTTACACCCTGCTGCCCTGACTCTCCGTAATCCTGAATAACAAATACAAGATTTGAGCAAGAGGATTTGGCGGTATCCCTGTACCACTTTTCCATTTCATCTCTGGACATGCTACGATTGTACTCCCGTACACTGGATACAAATCTGCATTTGAATAAATACAAAAGTTGTGCATGGTAGCTGTCTGTATCTCGGGAATGGGAATAGAGAAACACTGGTGCAGATGCAGGGATTCCTTGGTACCTGGAGTATTCATGATTAGAATAAACTCGTCTAAAAAGTTCTATAAGGTGTTCAGTCTGACTGTCGTGGAGCGAATAAATCATTTGTATTAATATATTCCAATAGGACGTGGTAATCGAGAACAATTTGAATTCGTCGACTTTATATTCGTTAAGTTTTCTCCACTGTTTGCTTACATAAAAGGTCGTCAGACGGAAATCGTTGTCCCTTGGATACAATATTGTGATTGTCACACAAATTTGTTTCAAGTGATTCATAGCCCAATCATCCGGATGAAACGAATCCGAGTAGTAGTATCTATTATTATAATTTTTGTCTGCACTATTGAGAATAAAAATAGGGTGAGCAGCAGGAACCAAATCAATAGGTGTTGGCATTATTACGTGTGTCGAACATTTGTCACTGTGCCCCAAATACTTCTTCAAATCTAAGGCTTCTTCTGTCTCATTTAGCCGCAAAGCGTTGGAAATCATAAGGTTGACGCACAAAATGAAATTTAATTCATATCTCCACATTTTCAACACTTTAAATGTAAAATGTAGTTCAAAGTTCTCTAGACTTTTAGTCAAGTACAAAGCCTTTTAGCAATTGCTGGGTAGCTTTCCACCACGCGCTGTGATTGCACACAGGGAGGTCGAAACGCTACCGAGGCAGTTTAACCACTGGTGTCAGATATTCGAGTAGAGGAGCTCCGAAATACCGATGACCAGTACCACATGAGCTTTATATTTTACCACTACAAGGTAATACCTCATGGAATCGCCAAGCGGATCAAAATTTCTGCTGGCGGATCGGGTTTTAGTGGGTAAATATATCAAATACTGAACTACCTTATTCTTTGGCATCTTTGGTAACAATTTCTCCTGTAACACCATCGCGGAAATTCGAGCAGGATTGTACTTTAGAAATTTTCACGTACTTCTCTACACCACACGCATTTTGTTCTAATTTTCTGACTCCTTCTATAAACACTCGCTAAAGGTTTTGCGCGATCCATCCGCCCCTTGTGGAACTGAAGAAAACCTCAACTGAGTCGGGAATGGAATATCGATTGGGTCCGACAGCCATTGGTCCGAATAACATGAATATTAAAGTGCGATTTTCCACTTTCTACCACAAAACATATTCAGGCGAAGAGGAAATTTATATCTACTCAGTCATACTTTGCAAGTGCCTGAGAATTAATTTATTCATGTCGAATGGCTAGGCCTTCACATTTGGTCCAGGATTTTGTGCAAGCCAAAAAAGACTAAAAGTCACGGGCTGAGAATAAACAAGAAATATTGAAGTCGACATGTACATAATGATATAAATATTTAGTTTCAGTATGGGCCTTTCATACCTCTCAGCACTGCAAAATACCACACATAGTAGCTCTACATTAGAGATAGACTATGAAAGTATATTCTATTTCAGGACGTGTCCGTGTCCATTTCCATTCGTACAAGCAACATTTATATTAGAGTCGGCTTTGACATATTTTACTGCAAAATATTTCATGGCGCAAACTTTCATTTCATGTGAAATTTCTTTCGCCGTGTAAAACTAGGTAGCCGAGAATAAAACGAAAACCTGTCTACCCATGCATTTCTCTGCGTCAGTGATTTATTTATTCATGACAAGGCGACCTGCAACTACAGTCCAGGCTTTGGGATGAATTTACTTGACGATTAAATACTGTTCATCTTGAATAATAATTTATACGTTTGTACGATTGTTTAATTTTAGACTAGTGAACAATCGTATCCAAATAAATGTAAGTTTAACAAAAAGAATGATATAAAATGTATTATGTACAAGTATATGGAAAAAAGTTACATAGTTCGTCGAAAGTACAACTAGAACATGCTCATTTAGTGTGTAGGAATAGCATTTAAAAACTATTTTTTCGACTGATTGCTCTTCATTAATGTAAATGTTATGATAATTATTTAGTGTCAACCGAGAGGTATTGCCGAGAGTGAAATTATTGGTTCTTGAGCTTTTTAAGCTATTTACACTCTGATATTGTAAATCTAGAAAACACGATCTAAATTTGCCGTTTAAAGCAGTATGCTTTAATTTAGTCGGAATATTGTTACACCCATTGGAAATCAATTTGGTTATTTTACTGAACTGTACGGGCTATGGAGCATTATGGCTCCAATAAAAAATTCTCTGACTCTGACTTTGACAACGCATGCACGTCAATTTTATATTTTATTGCAATTCCATATATTCACATTTAAATGTACTACAATGTTCTTGGTAAGACGAAAGCTAGGTTAATTTCTCTTTAAACCAATGTTGTAACACGTGGCAAATAGACCCGATAGATTTTGGTGCGCATGGTCAGATCGGCCGCGAAACTTCAAATGCTCTGCCCATGCCGGTGCGTGGGTAACAGTACAGCCAAACTGGCACAGTGTTTTCGCGTGTAGTTACTTAGCTAGCTTTTATAATTTTGAGTTTATTTTAACGCATTTGACACAGCTTTTCATGAAACCTTTCGTGACCTCGAAGATCATTAGTTTCGTATACACTAGGCTAAAGTTGGATCAGGTTGCTGATCCTAAAAAATTGTACGAGAAAGATCTGAAGAAATTGTTTGAGGAAGGTGAAAAGCACGTGAATTCTGACCATGTAAGAACATTCTCCCGTGAAGAGCGTAACAAAATAAGTGGGCTAGTTGATCCGAGCTACGGAAATGTCAAAATTAAGCAGCCTCTATCAAAGATAAAATGATATAGTGTATGGGTAAGAATAATTTCCTTACCAAATTGCCATTATAATAACGAATCTAAATTAATTCTGCAAACTTGATTTTCAATATTCTCAAGGTAACCTTCGAAAATAAGGAAGGGACGTCCGAATGTTTCTGCACATGTTCTGTAGGAAATTTTATTTGCTCTCATGCGTTGGCATTTATGCTTTTCGCACAGAAAATGCTGTCAAGGACCGATTTTGAAGCCGTTTGGAGTAGGCCCAAGTCAGCTACAACAATATGTAATAAAATAATTCGAAATATTTGGAAGAACACGGTCCAATCCGCTTTTTCGTCTCGGATTACCAAAGATGATCTGGTCAAACTAAAACTTCTGGCAGACAAGAAAAAGCTATTCGGATTATTTTGGCTTTTGGAAGAGGAAACCGAGTATTATGACCTAGTCTTGAATAATTTTTTATGTTATGACCTATTTAAAATACTGTTATCTTCATCCATCAATTAGACAAATTTGGACACCCAAATTGTTCCCGTCGATTCCTGGGTAAAAGAGCAGGATTTCGTAGCAAGTCACGATAAGAGGGCTTGGTTGCTAATTAAATTTGTCAGTCCAAGTGAAATTGAGTACATTGCTGCAGCCACCGAAAAGCAAAGGGAGAATATATAGTATATAGTATTGTGGTAAACACTTAATTATTCATTTAAAATAAGTCAGAGCAAATTAAATTGTATAGGATGTATTTAAGTGGCGTATTAATATAGAAATTGCAGGTTACGACTCCGTAAATTCCGAATAACAGCCAGTATGTTTGGCTTGGTCTTGAAAAATGTGGTAAAGGCTGCCACAACAATCAAGTACGCGTTTTCTCAATCATTTTTTGAAACGTTAATGGGTGAATGCAAGTTGGACAAGGTCAAGGTATGATTTGTTTAATTTAAACTTAAAATACTATTTAGAAATTGAAACTGTTATCTCTGCGTGGTAATATATTAGACAATAGACAAAAACAACAAAGTGGTAAATGTACTTTACTAAAATAAGGTTTCCATTCTACTGGATTCTTGTGAAAGTACAGTAAATTAAAACCATAGGATAACGAATAAAGTATTATCTCGTTGATTTAAAATACTAAATTAATGCTATACTTTACAACAATAATAGTACGAAAACGTATTTTTATACATGGGTTCAGTCAATACTTTTTTTTCGCTCTGTTGGGGTAGCCATTGTTTCAATATCCCCTTTCTCATTAATAACAACCACAGAGTTTTATTTTTACAATCTTAGCCAGTATATGTGCTAATTTACTTTTAGATTTGGAGAGTATTGTAGGAGCATTTCCTTCTTCCGGAATAGTTTCTGTTTCAACGATCGGGATGTCCTCAGGTAACTTATTGGTGTGGAATGATGGTGTTGAGATAATTGGTCAAAGTTATACAATATTATTATGAAGTTGACCGCTCCCATGTTCGCAAATTATCAAAAGGAGACAATAGAACCTGACTCATAATTTCATATATCATTCGATGGCAAAAGTATACCGAATTAATTGGTTTGAATGACACTTCTGCTTTACGGGATAAAAATTCTGCAAACTTGCAAGTATACAACCCGCAGTCGGAACCATTTTCTTGCTTTGGTATATCGTTTACCATATCCAACTCCCATTCATCTTCATTCAGCTCGTCGTTTTTTTTTCATTTACAACCTGAGGTATTTCAATATGTCCTTAGCACATTTAATCTGATCTTCCAACATAGAGTTGTAACATCGAATCGCTTTATGTTTAATATCTACCACCGCCAGTATCCAGTGTTGGGGCAAATGGACTGGGATTAACAAAAGTTGAATATCGAATATGTCAACCTTTTTTGTCCACCTTATCAATTGGTCCGAATAACCTTGTTCCGCAAATTTTGGATAGAATTGAGTGGGTAGAACATGAACTGAAGGATATTCGTCTTTGTATTGTTTACTGCGTACTGCAATCATATTCATGTAATTATTTATTACATTATCATTGAACCATATTAAAGGAGCAAGAGTCTGTAAATCTCCTCTGTTTAGTTGCTCAGAAGTTGTGACCAATACTTCGTTCTTGTCTTTCGATTTCAAGACGTAATCAATCTTGAATTACATGTCATACGTTATAGGCGGAAGTTTTTGGTTTGATTGTACTACGTTAATACGTAAGTCCATCTTCATTTTTGATGTCAGACACCGTGTGTTGAACTGATGTTCCCTCGTCTTCCTCTCGAATATGATCATTTTCTTTCTTCTCGTCTTCCATTAATCTTGACGAGCTATTACATTCATTATCATCTTTTCCAAGTTTTTTCTCATCTTCTTCGGTCTCTAGCATGGTTAATTCGTTGTCATCGCAATCAATCTCATCTTCATAGTCATCTAAATTGAATTCTTCAATTTCTTCGTCATCATCCAACAATTACAACCCGTCCTCATCGTCGCATTTTTTTAAACGATTATAGCATCTAGCTAATGATTTTTCAATTGATTTTTTAATGGAGTGCCCCTTAACTAAGTAGTCATTCAAGTAATGACGTATATACGAAATTAATTTCCTTGAACAAAGGATGCTATCCTGAGCTGAAAAATCCGACGTATCCTTCAAGTACATGGGGCGGTTTCGTGGACTGTCACACGACAATACATTCGAGTGATGCCTGTCTTTACTTTGACGTGTGTTGAACCTTTTATCGCAACGACTGCATTTAAAATCTAAAATTTCACGCCCATGACATTTGCAATGGGCTTCTAAATTATTCTTTCTGTCTCCGTATTTCTGAGCGCAGACACAACAAAAAATGTTCCAAACACGCGTAAGTGATCACCTCGATCAACATCATTTAAAGTTGATATATTTATCAACAAGTCGTAATTATTTGAATTCTTTGCGTCGACGAAGTGAACTGACAAATATGAAAGTCCCATCTTAATACATTTACCAAAGATTTTCCATTTTCCCCCGCAGAGATCCAGAAATGTTTCAGGTTCTGGAGTTATCTCCCACACAACTGAAACCAAAGGGTTCTTATGTGGCACTGAGGAGACTGAATATCCAAGTAACTGCTTGACGCTCCACCTTGCGGCGCTATTTTTGCTTTTTGCCAATCCTAAACTTCTTTTGAAATTCAATGAGGGAGACTCCTTTTTTTGTTCGCGAAGTGGACGCCGAGACGTCGAAGGTTTAGGAGTAGTACAGCTTGTCACGCGAATGTTTTTGTTAGGATATTTTCCAAACAACATCCAATGAGAACGATCCCTTTTTGGATTAAAAAAAGTGAATACTGGTATTTTCAACAAATGTGATCTTCTAGATACGTTTTCACTGTATCTGTGTTGTCTGGGAAGTCGTAGTGAACCAATAGACACACTTTAGACATATCTGTTGTGGGTGGGAGGTATTCTGCACATACAATGATATTTTTTTGTCTCTTTCCATCAGGCTTTTTAAACTTTGCATAATGTGTAATATCCATTTTAAGTTTAGTATCTTCTTCTGTCATTTTCTCATCAAGTAAAATTGTCCTGTACCCGATCCCACGAATCGAAGATACTAAAGTTTTCGTTGATAAGACATCAGATAATAATACTACACCGAACATTTTATCTTCAATTATATCCAGAATTCCGAATAAACGCATATCCTTCTCCTTCACTCTGGTTATTATTGTTGTGATGATGGACTGTAATGGTGCCATCTTAGGACGTAAAAAGATTGGAAGCTTTTCCACCTTCGTAGACTTTTTAGACGGTATTGAAGCTGCAGGAATGTCTGAATTTTGAATATCAGCATCGCCAGAAACAATCTCCAAAAAAATCAATTTATTCTCTTTCTCTGACGCTCTTACATTACCTTGAAAATAATTTGTGGACGCTGTTGATGACTCAGAAATGCTTTGGTTTGGACGGTCATTACCCCCAATGGCAGTTTCCGCAATTGTAACTCCATTTGAGTTTTCAGTACCATTGGTCTCACCGTCAATATTATTGTTGTGATTATCCTTTGTTTGACGTCTTTTTCCGTTCGGCTTTGACATTGGAGCAGAAATGAGTTCATTATGTTTGTTCGAAGATCCAATAATAACCTCACACTCTTTAGCTAATGTCGTACGACTTCTGGTTGATGGAGCTCTCGCATCTGAGGAAGGCGACCGTGAATTGTTTTTAACGATTTCACATATTTCACTCTCTCATTTAAACGTTTTCGTTTAGTTGAACCAGTGTTGGACGGAGAGGCTAATCGATTTTCCTGTCGTTCAACATTGTCACCCACACTTTCAACTTTTATCCGCTTCATATCTGGTGAAAATTGCTCTTCCGTCTTAGTCAAAATCAGAAATCCGTACCCTCGACTTCCTAAACACCGGACACTGCTGAATTGCTTTACTAAACTAGAATAATATTGTCCAAAAACTAGAAAACTGCCTGAGTTTGTGAGAAAAGAAAATGGTGTATTTGTGCTGTGCCTTTTATTTATGTTTACTTTGGAAAAGTGATTGTGACGAGTCAATGTTGCTTTGTTCGGTGTTGTGGATGGAAAGCTTAATTATAATTTTTAATTACCAGAAACTGGGCTCACTCCAGTCAGAATAAAGTTTTTCTTGACAATCCAAGCAAATCTTGTTGGTCCTTTTCTCTTGCCTTCCGGAAAATGCCAACTGCAAATTCTAGTTTCAATTTGCCATGCAAAATCTTCTCTTCTAAACATGAAAAATATATCGGTATTCATTTACATGCACATCTTATGGCATCACATTACATTATTCGCACTAATTCATCGTTCGTATTCTATTTTTAATTAGGAATTACCTGATCAATTTTAGCCGTCGTTTATATTCTCTCTCATCCACTGGGAATCTGAAAAACTGAATTCCTTTCGGTTTGTTTTGTTCGGTATTGTTGCACTGAGGTACACAACATAGCGGCATAGTGAGAAGTTTACGTAAAACAAAATAACTGCCCAGTAGGTAAATAGCTACGTTAGACAAAGAAAACCGGTACAAAGCAGAAATAGAAATGGTTACGGGATTGCTAAGTTCAAATTGATTACGCACCGGCGTGGGCAATGCCTTTGAATGTGCGCGCCAATTTTCTATGGTTTTTTCGATGAAATCTATCGGGTCTATAGAAGAGAAGCAGTGAATTAAATATATGTCATCGGGAGTTCAAAACGTCTTCGCCAAAAGTCGGTGCCAATAATCATAAATGATCCAACGTTTCTGTAAATTCTAAGCGTTACTCCACACATTTTTCTTTAAAGATATTGACACACTTCCAGAGAGCACATAAAAATGATCAAATATGATTCGACAGTCAAACTTGAAATGCACAGTGTAGCACGGATCAAGTAAACTAAAAATAAAAGTCGTATAGATTTGTTTCGAGCTGTCTCTTGACCTACCGCTCCATTAAATCCTCGAAATTTTTCCTTTCCAATTTCTTCTTTGTGAATAATATCGCGATGTCACTCCAGAATGCAAATCCACCAGAATGTTGAAAAGTCTGACTTGGCGGATACATCAGCGCTTGCTCTCGTCCATGTAAAGGTATCTGTAAACAAATAACAGTAGTCAGGATGTTCGTTTGGCCTTTGTATATACTTTTGTCTTTTTTTCTTCTGAGATCATTCATGAGTAAATCTAGTACGTCATCCGTATCGGCATACACCGACATTGTCACACTTTAAAATTTCCAATCCCTCATCAAGACAAAATTCCGAATAGTCAGTACCACAGTGAATAACACGAAGTCCAGAGTTTGAAATATATTCATACACATCCAGCTTCCAAATATATTCATCATCAATTGACTTTCCGATTTCCTCAGAATTTGGTAATACTCGTCAGACGCAATCGTGAATGCCGATCCGCGACTGAATTCTTAGTACGTGCCTTCGCTATCTGTTATGTAAAGATGATTGCCAGTTAAGCAGTATACCCAACGCTCTAATCGCTACTGTGATGATAATGTTGGGAAAATTGAATAGTTAGCTTTACGGACAACTTCGCAAGTCTTTAATACAGGATTTGCGGTATTCGTGAATGATGCGCGTGATGTTAAAGCGCGATTGGCTGTCGAATGGGACCGCCGGGTAGAAAACCAGGTGAACGACACTTTAGAAATTTTGTGTAATTGTAATTGTAATTTGTAACTGAATTTATATTTTTCTCAATTAATTTTGCAATTACTTATAATTTTGACCGTCAAATTCAAAGCTGTAACTAATGTTAGGACACATAAAATCATCATTTCGAGAAAGTAATTTGAATTGTAATTCCAATTACAATTGACATTAATTACTTTTCCATTTTTGTCCACGTAATTGTAATTGTTGTTAATTACTTTCGAAATTTCTTCACGTATTTGTAATTATAATTAATTACTAAGAATTTCTTTGCAACACCTATATGTTTCTTCTCTTTCACATTCTTCAACTCACTCTCTCTCCAGCGCATTAAATATGCAGGCGCGCTTCACTTTGTTACTCCCCAAACCCCCTACCCATGCGATGGCGGCGGTCAAAGCCACCGAAAGCTTGGAAATCCCGAAGTTCTGCGCAATGCGCATAACTTTGGACAGAGTTTCCCCCAGGTTCTACACCTTGATGAACGGGAGGGTTGGAGTTGGCCGTTCGCCTGGTGTTCTACCCGGCGGTCCCATTTGACAGCCAATTGCGCTTTAACATCTCGCGCATCATTCACGAATACCGCAAATTCTTTATTAAATACTAAACGTGGATGAAAGAAAATTTACTCAACTTCAAAAGTCCTTATTCCGTGAGATGGTGATGGTGATGTCAGTTGAGTGATGGCAATTCCTTTGTAGGCATTCAACAACGCCCTTTAAATAAATCGGACTAAAGACATAGGGAAAGAGTGGTAATTTTTGAAAGTATTTTGTAAATGACGGACTCTGCATTAAGAATTCCAGTAGAATTTAACCGATTCTCTCTTGGAAATGTTTGAACCTCAGACGTAATGTAGCGCCAAGTAACAAACTGTTCATGTGACGATTAGCCTAATCCAAAGATTCCATTCAAATGTGACAAAATAACTTTTAAATGAAAGTTTAGTAAGAAATTCTCCACAAGTAATGAAATTGTAGTCAACAGTGTGAATTGGAAAGAATGAGTAGTAGATTGATAGTCAGAGGCGGAATGCGATTGCCCAAGGGATATTATAAGTTGTCCTAATTAGGTTAGGGTTTCATTTCAATGATTCGTCGCGATGCGTATGACAAATGGACGAAATTAAACTGAAGCCCACCCATCCACACCTTTGGCCCAGAGTATAATCCATTGACGTCATATGGGAAACTGAATTTCAAAGTTGGTCCAGTCCTGTCCAGGTTTTTGAAAGACTGTTTACTGTTTTCTAGCGTTTCAGAATACAGGGCACATTTGCTGTTCTGCACTTGAATAATTTAAATGAAACATTTACTCAGGTCGAATAAAATCAGTTAGCGCCGAGCAGCCCGAGTTCGTCAAGTATTGCCGCACTGTGAAAGAAAGTCCAAAGTCTAAAAAATGTGCCCTCGACTATACAAGACAAGATAGATTGACAGTTTTTTCAAAATTTTGCTTGGATTGTAAGGTTCTACAACATTGCATTTTCTGTGCATCAGGACCAATCTTTTGTTTGGTCTGGTGGTTTATTTTTGAGACCAAAACCGAAAGTCAGAATTGAAACCATATGAATATTGTAGACTATAGAATTAATGTGTGATAATATGTGAGTAGAATGAAACCCATGCTCTGCTGGCAGTGTTTGAACTTCGACACAAAATGCAAAACTCCGTAACAGACCGTCCATGTCACGACTAGACCAGTCCAAAGATTCAATTCAAAAGCGACAAAGTACTTTTAGAGGTGAGTCCGGTTTGAAATTCTCCACAAGTAATAAAATTGTAGTCAACTGTGTGAGTGGCAAAGAATGAATCAGAAGTCCGATGGTCAAAATATGTTCTGAATATCATAGTCCGTGGAACGATATAAGTTGTCAAAACTAGTTCGCGGGTGGATTTCATTTATGCGTCAACGACCAGGTGACAGATGGATGAGTTCGGGTAAGTTCATGCGACATACGAAATCATAGTCATTGCCATGAAGGCAGGAAGATCCGCTTGCACTTGCAGAACCTTCACTGTGAAATCTGAAAAAGGGTTCAAGGGATGACGACATCCGCTATATAATGGGTTATATTCAATTGTATTTCTATAAACCG
>JAQFYE010004975.1:0-12569 GCA_034694305.1 Protaphorura glebata
AATTCAGTTATACGTATCATATGACTAGATTCCCTTGTGAGTTGTGAGACTTGCCTGTTTTCGTACTAAGAACGGCTCCTAAAGAGAACGAGAGCCACAGGTCAGTCGTCCTCAGTAATCCATCACTTTCAAGTTTTACTATGTACTTTTAGAGTCAAAATGGATGAAAGGGAAAATTCTTTTCTAAATGGGTCGGGTGTGTGGTAACAAAAAGTACATTCTACATAGAGACGTTGGAAATACAAAGATTTCCACCCGGAAATAGAAAGCCATGATAAGATTGGAAATCCACAAAAAAAAATTTATTTGAAACGACCAAATTTATCGATTCAATTAAACATTACAAAATGGCAAGTAAGTTTCAGGAAAATTGTAAGTAGGTTAGATTAACAGCTGACCGCCAGGAACGGCTGCTAAGGTAAGATTAGTCAATCAGGTGAGCCTGACTGATTCTGCATATACAAGGAAACCAATGTTCTTGTAAAGCTCAAATGAGACTAAAACGTTTTATTTCAAGCGTTTTTGCCACAAGTAAAGGTTTCGTCCTATTTTCTCATATCACACTAGTAGCAATAGCAATACATTGGGTATTGCCTGCTTAATTTGCATGTTTGAGAGAAACATCAGTACTGAATAGCAATCTTAAATAGGGCAGAGTTTGTATTTCTAGAGACAAGATAAACTACTAGTGTGCACCAGAACACACCTTACAAATTAGAGAGGAAAAACTTCACCACACAACACCTAATTCTAAAGAATTCTACAAGTGTCTCCAAACTGCATTATGCACTGACTACAGAAAGCTGAAGTCAAATTAAGAATTATAGTAGAGTAGAAAGAAGTGTACTCCAAACATTCAACTTCCTGGGTCCAGATTCTCCAGATATCCCAACTTTGAAGCGTATTGGAAAAATGAGATGTACATTTTGTGGAAGATTTATGGTAATATCCATGGAACTTTTGTTCATAATGTACAAATCGCGAGATGGGTGATTTCTCATTTTATTCGGGAAATACCAATGTTGGATTTAAAAACGAACGCTTCAATTTTCGCCGAAGTGTTCGTAATTCGTATTCTGTTACATTTCCTCCGTAATATAGAAATTCCCTAGCGAACAAAAGTAAATGTTTTCAAACAAAATTTAACGCGAATAGTCTCCAGCAGATTTACGTACAATCACATACCACTACATGAATTCTGTCGGAAAATATACTTAAAATGAAGTTTGTTAATTATTCAGGGCTGACCTTTGCAGACCGAATTATCCACGAATATAAAACTGCGGAATAATTTTGTTTAACTAACCGATGCTGCAATACAATTCAATGTCAACAACATTAGTGCTTGTAGTGTAAATTTTTTTGAAATATTTCTCGAATTATCGAGAATTAAGTCTGCAAAAATCAGAATCATGGGCGGTTTGCTGACTGCGTTCCGATACCGTTGGAAACGACTCCGAAGTGTTCCCGTCGAGCATCCTCCAATATTTTATGGAAGGCCACAAGATTACACTGTCGATGGTATTCATAATTGATTGATTGATTGATTGATTGAAAGACTTAACGAGTTAATGATTTATACGGGGTGGTCCTAAAAGTGTATCTGTATAGAACACCCGTATTTTATGAGAATGTTGAAAGCATCTATATAAAACACCAGTGCAGTGTTTAATAAGAATAGTGGAAGTATCTATATAGAACACCCATATTTGATAAGAATATTGGGAGCATCATGGAAATTCGTTGAGCTAGACACTTTGGCGTGTTAGATCCTCAATAAAAATAATAAAATGTAGATATCGGGTTTTCTGAGACACCCTCTGGTATTGAGGGATTCATAAGAACAGAACGGCCACCCTATATTTATTTTAACATTTAATAATTTTTTTGAAAGGACGGGTCCGCCGTGGGATCCAAGGGATTTGGAACCTTGCCATGAAGTCCCTAATCATCACAGAGTTAGACCTAAGGAAGGCTCTGTATCCTGTCATTCAAAAGCGAATGAAGAATTTCGTAGCAACTCGAAATTATAAATTCTTTAAAGTTGATGAAATGCTCGAATCTTTTGGCGAATGGAATCGTCCTACAGTTTATGATTATCACGACTTGTTCCAAGTTTTTGAAACTGAAGGGAATGGCCTAGTCGAGATTCAATCGATGTAAGAACCTGAATAGAAAGATATTGCAAAGCAAGAAAAGAATGTTGATTCGATTTCTAATGTTTACAAAATTCCAATTTCATTCTGAAGGAGTGATGCACTCGACCGTATGGGAGATTCTACACCTGTAGCAGAACGCCTGGAATTATTCTGCAGTGTGGATTTGGATAATACCGGGAGCATAGACTTCTCAGAATTTTTGCATGTAATTTGCTCTTTGCTTTCGTTCAACAAGTTTGCTTGAAGATTCCGGGAAATCCTTACTATAAGTGTTATTAGTTTCCAATAATCAGCTTAGGGTTCCTTAAAGGGTCAACTGAATATCGGAAAGATTATAATGATAATTTTAAGCTGTGGCAGCAACTAATATTATGGTTCTTCGAATTATACCAGAGTTTACCCGGAATGAATTGTCCAGAGGTACAATTCCTGTTGGATTGGTTTCTTAATTTTTCACTGTATTTCTCAAAATCTGATTACAGGTCGTGTATGAACTAGATGTGCGAAGAAATGGACTGCACCCTCTGTGCATCACCTTCAGTCGACTCCAAGCACAAATCCAAACTCTACGCAACATGAGCACTATTCAACTAATTAAAAACAGATTGGTCTGATTAATCGCAGAATCTGAAAAATACCAGAAAAGGTCATAAATGCAAGAACCAAAAATAATTTACAACACCGTGCCTTTGTCAGGCAAATTGAAAAATTTAAAAAGATCGTGTGATTTCCAGCAAGACATCATTATAACTGCCCGGTCATAATAAGTATACCGAAAATACATTACATCCGAAACAAGTTTAAAATAGTACATGTCAATGACATCCTAAATATCTTTCCAATCCTACTTAAAGTAAAACGGGGTTTTACTGTAAATAAATAAAATCCGACAAGTGATTTTTTGCACGATTTCTATCATGATCTCAAAGACAACAGGTTTGACCAAACAATCCAACGAAAAGGGACGAACATATTTTACTGCAAGAGGTTTCTAGAGTTTTCCTACCGATTACCAGATTTATTTTCTCATTTACTTAATTCGACAACTTGTGTGGTGTAAAAAATTTAATTTCAGGAAAGTCGTTATTTCACTACAATTTAACTTTCTGGGAGTTCCGCATTTCCGAAAATAAGAGTGTCATGTATGAGAAAATTAGAAGACAGAATAACTCAGTTTGTATTGTATGTTGTATGTGTTGTATTTAATTTATTATGTCAGTTGTCTATCGAGTATACAATAAATTTTGCCTTCTAATTAATAGAGTTTTCTATGGCCTTTTCCAAATGCAATACATCCACTAAATGGATCATGTTGTAGCATATTTAATCTATTATAATCTGCATCTTTCATACACTTTGATAACTCGGTATTTTATAATTGATTTCTCGTACTTTCAAATCTTTTCATAGCAATCCATATTGTTTGAATAAATATCTGCATTTCCTCTTTAACAATACTCTCTTATCGGATTAACAGGTTACTTCGTCATTATCGATATAGTTACGATTACAATTAATTAAACGATATTCGGTCTCTCTTTTACCCGGAGACGCCATATATTCACTAATTGCAGATCACAATATTGATTATGAAAGTCAGTAAGAGAGAGCTAATCGTAATCGGTGCTTCCTCTGTAAATTACCTAACAATCGAAAATCTCTACGAAATTAACAATTGTTTTATTTTGTAATTCTTGGTCAATTGAAAGTAAAGAGCTAGATCTCGTTGAATTTTTGTTAAGGTTATCAGCGGTCTGGCACGGCCAGCAACACTGACTTCAAAATTCCGTGAGGACATCAACAATACTATTAAGAACTTTTTCGTATCTTATAATTTTTATAATTTATACGCATGGCGTATCCGTTCATGTATCAATAGGTAGTTTATCACTGATTCATTCATTAATCACATCCGTCAAAAGTTGCACATAGTTAACAAATAACATATATCGATGATTTTATAAATAAACTACACACTACAACTACTATGTCGTCATTATTAATTTAAAAAACAAGACACGTTACATTCTAGATTCTTAGTACAAGATCCACAATGGTGTAAAAGTAACAAAAAAGTCAAAAAATAAAATAAAATTCTTAAATAAAGGTAAAACAAGAGCTTAAGAATGAGCAGAAGAATTGTGACTTCCAGTACGTCAATCAAACCAAGGCAGTCTTAAAACATGAACTTGAGAAATTATGGCCGGTCATATAAATATCAGTTTGCATTTGCACGTACGCGGAAAATTAATCTACCAGTTACAGAAGAAAACTCGCTTAGAAATCTTTGAGACAAGACATTTGAAACTAGATTATGAATGATACAGGCTGTGCTAAAACGTTAGATTTAAAATTTGTCTACTTCATACGTGTGTATCGTCAGTCAAATAAGCAAGCAAGGCAGATAAAAATGTTTTCGACAAAATTGAAACGGCTGCGTCTCTCTGATTGAGATTCACGTCGAGAGGCGGCGCGTGGATTTGGTCGATGAGTTGGACTAGAATGGTTGGAGCTGACAGGCGTTGTAATTTCATTTTTTCGGCAACAAAATCTGTTTCGTTTGAAACGTTTGAAGATGCGTAGATGTTTCCGTTTTGACGCCGAAGGTTGCACGACGACGACAATTGGTCGGAGCGGACAACGTGGACCTGTTAGATGCAAAAAATTGTTTTCATTTGTCATAGAAATTAGCCTGACCAAGACAAAGGTAAGATGAGCTAAGCTCGGGGGATTCAAAACAGTGCGTCATCATGGAGAAGAGAAACAAAGGAGAAAAGTAGACAAGAACTTCAATCGGACGTACGTACGGGCGAGGTTACTTCAAATTTTAGTTTTGAATACAATTAGAATTTATTTCGTTTTTCCAGAACAGATAAAAAATGGCGGTTAGTCAGCAACTTCTTCTGGAAGAATGGCGAACAGGAATTCAAGGATGGACAGTGGACAGTAACAAGTCCTGATCCTCAGTATCCGGAACTTGCTGTTGTGTGGGAGTGGAATTAATGATACACAATTCCGTAAGTTCTATTTCCATACTGTTAACACATTTTACAAAAATGCCAAAAAAAATTCCGGTGTGAACTTTGCTAAACTAAGGTATATTTTACTTTTTCGGAAATTATGAGTGTACTGTCGGCGTCGCTATTATTGATAATATTTAATTTTACAGCGTATGTACGCTACCCGTATATGGATCCGGCAGCCTCAATTTTTAATTATATGTAGTAATTAATAATTCATGTAAAGTTACATTACCATGATCTCCCTTTCCCAGTTGTTGCATTAAACGCTCAACAAATTTCACTTTATCTCGCCATAGGAAAAGTTTAACATTTTATTTTATTTCCTTACCGTCATGGAGGAAAGGACGAAGACTTGGAAAATCTGATAATCGAGGAGCCCAGCATTCGGAACCGTTGACCACTTTAATCAATTTCGTCAGAATCTGAATTTCTTGTGCAGTGAAAAGGTCTGACTTGGCTGGGCCGCATTGAAAATTCTGTAAGGTCATGGTGAGAAATCTTGCAAGGAAAAGTGAGTCCTTTAATACGAATCGCTTGCTGGCTGCTGTTAACGGTAACTTTCTTCTCTTGCACTCTTTGTCAGCCCATCTAAAATTGGAAATTTCGAAAATATTCAAGACTGAAAAACTGCGCGCCTTATATACATTTTGTCTATTTTTCAATATTTGAACACTAACTTGTGCAGTGCGTCAAAGACAATGTACTCGTTGGGCACGTCCAACGTATCTCGCATGAGAATAAGTCGCAGAGTAGCCAATTCAAGGTCTTCAAATTCATCAGAAGCAAGAATTGCCGAAGCATATTTATCCACAAATGCTAAACAATCCTGAAGAAGACTACAACAGTGGCCCTCAATATTGTAGAAATTGTCCGGAAGAGGAACTTGTGGATCATCCTGATCAATCTCAATCTGAACGGCTGGGGTCCAAGGAGGTGCAGATGGGGTCAAATCCTCTGATTCGTTCACTTCGTTTGAATTCTCCATTGGAGCCACCTTAAATAGTTAAATCGAAGAAAATTAGTTCAGATGATGAATACAGCAATGTTCTGAATAGAGTCAATTCGTTCGAATAAATCTACCTCGTGTTTCTGATAGTCGCAACTAAGTAGTTCGGCATATCGTAGAATTCGTAAGACATTACTTTCATGGAGTTTTTTCTTCAAAAAGTCCACACAATGACGAACCAAATTCGGGCACCGGTACTTGTGAGAAGCATACAGAGTAAGTAAAGCGTTGTCAACGGATTGTAGAGAGATCTCCTCCTTGTACAGAAATCTGGAATACAGTTAGATTAAGTGTTGTAATTTGGTTGAATTTGAAATTACGGAGTATCGGAGTCGTGATTCTCGATTGTTTAACATCCAATCTTATTAGCAGTATTATACAGCAAAGGTAATATAAGGGTTGTGTAATTTTGCATTTTTTCCAGCGATTTGACCATTGGACACATTTGAGAGTGGACCGTAAAGACATTAGTGCGACTCAGGTGAGATTCGAACATATCGGCTGGAAATGTGATAGTAAAGATTTAGTATTTATATCTAACGTTGTTACCTTCAGCACTACTCTCGTAATTGAACTTTCCGGGTGCACGTCAGCTTGCAGATTTTATCGCAAAGTTGATACTTATTCGGAAACTAACGTGATTTAGATAAAATCGTTTCCGCTCACCTAAGCAGATTGTCAAATGCTTTTCCATCGACATCAGGTACGGCTTCTGTGTGTGGAAATGCAAAGTCCTTCACGTATATCTCCGACAGCATCGTTCTGAAAAGATGATTTTCTCTTCTTAAAATGCAAGAATGGGCTGGAAGTCTCCATTGGAGCTCTTCTGGGCCAACCAGAAATATCACATCACACCCCGTCTCACTTCCATACTTCCATCGGATCTTTTCTGAATTTCCACTCATTTCTTCTACTTCTTGGAGCAATAATCCGTATACCAGTACTGGCAGCCCGATTACCCCAACCACCACAAGTATCCTTCGGATCCAGTGTTAGATTTTCTCCGGAAATTCTCAGTTCAGTCCTCAATAAACAACCCTCTGAAATTTGGACAGAATATATTCATTAATTGACGTTCGCAGGTACCAAAGATTAATCGCAGAGAATGGATTATCTTTCCTTGGACTTTAGAAAGGTACCTCTAATAGTTGGATGAAAGAATGTCGGTCAAGGGAACAAAAGTACATAATCCTGAATTGGCAGTCTTTTGGAGGATATGATATGGCATGGGCTTGGGTAAACGTGTGAAATAGGGAAGCGCCCAGTAAGGAATACAAAGAAATAAGCTTTTCTGTAAATCGACTGATGGCTTTTGAAAATGCATTTGGAAGTTACTCACAGAAACGGATATTAATTGCAGTTATTAAGAAGGAGCGAGTTGTCAGTTATGAAAATTCAATCTTCCTGAACATTATTTTATTTCTGGCGCTAAAAGTTTTGTACAATAAGGGTAGAAACGGAAATAGTAAGGTTCAACACATCTGAAATTCTGAGAGAGAAATTTTCAGTTTGACAAATAGCAGCAGCAATATCAAAGTACGGTAACAAGACGGTGGATTTGGCAAATTATTTTGTATGACAATACTGACCAGTCGGTTTATTCAATATTCGATTTTAATTCGATTGAAGTAATATGTCGAGGTCATTTCTAATTTATCACATTTTATTTTAGAGTACAAAATTTTCGCTTTGAATCAGAAGTTCCTTTGGTTTTAAACTTAAGTATGCAAGCAAAAATATTCTGAGTCGGTGACTTGGGTATTGGGTTTTGAGCTCCGAAAGTTAAACTACACTTTCCAATTGCTCCTGCAATAAACCGTACCTTGCCCACCCACTACTTGTCAAATTATTTTAGATTTATTTGGGTGGCAAGAGTTAACAGGACGTTAAAATTGGAATGCTAAGTCTCGACTTGGTGTGACAAATCAGAAGCTATCAAATTCAAAATGTAAAGATCTAGAAAAACATTGAGGAAGCCGGCAGGATTGAATAGCAAACAGCAAATGTTATTATTACAATAATGGTGGACCAGACGGGAGGTTAAAATTTGAGTTTCATTTCACGTATTGAATCGAAATCCAAGTTTTCTGGCATGACCCGCAGTCAGCTTAGTCAGTCAAATTTCGGTTAGAAACAAACGATTTGTGTTGTGCTGGTATTGAGTCTTATTGTTCTCTATTACTTTTGTGAGTCCATGCGATGCTTAGAGAGAGATCAAGTCACATAAATTTTTCTCTTTTTTTGTTTGTCACTTCAAACACTCTTTTCTGATTCACAACACAGGCCAGAGGTGACTTACGAGGTTATCGGTTAAAAATCAGACCAAGTTCTCTTTCAAACCCTTTGTGGTGTACGTGATGTCGAAGATGTCATGTAAGATTCACATTCTAAATAAATTACGTACATATACAGAAAACATTTTCTGAACCGATTTCCAATTCTCAAGCTGGTTTAATCCATTACTTTTCGTTCTCAGAGAAGAAAGGTCAGTCGCCCAACGGTTTTATGGCCGGATATATCTTTTGTGTCAATCAATTTTGTTTTAAAGATGTGAGCAGAATAATTTGTGTAATTTGTTATATAATTGTTGTATAGTTTGTTGTCCTTTATTTTTACCATAAAATTTACACGCAGTTGTAGATGATAGTTTATACATGGATACTACTAACGCCGCGCCGGTTGAGTCGCCATATAGTTTGCGACAGACAATTCTAAAACTGATTACTGGAATGTCAACAACTAATTAACAAAAGCTATTTGTGGTAATTACTTCAGACTCGATGACCTGGCCTGTACTACCGTAAACAGAGACGGTCTTCCTGTTTATTGCAATGTTTATTTTTAATTTTCAGCACCTTGTACAACTCAAGTAGTCCCCACATTATTTTGCATACACAAGAATTTAGTATTTTCATAAATCCAATTCGTCAGCCAAGTGAAAATGGCCACTTTTGGCATGACCAAAAGTACACACGAGTGCAATTTCCAACAATGATACAAGTTATCACACAGGTTTGCTCCCGAAGAATTACAATGGTAATGGCACGCTTCACAACTGTGTCTTAACAATACAGTTCTGTCATTACGTCCACAATGTTTTGCAAATATGTACTCATAGACAACAATAACTGTTACTAGCTTGTGCAACTCGAAATTTCGTGCAATGCTGGAATTTGTAATCCGTACTTTTGCACTAAAATTAATGTGGACGTGGAGTTCTATTTCAGAGTTTGAGAAGATTTACTAGCAGTCATTAGAAATATCTTAGCTTCCCCTAATTGGCTTTTCGAGCAAGTAGATAGGTATTTCGGAAGTACGCAATGTGTTTTGACTCGTTCGCATCGAGGTGTTTTTGAAACACGAAGAAAATAATGATATCTGCTACAATTAGTGATTCGACGTGCGCCTCAGCTCAAGGGTTAGCAATTAGCATACTTGCTACTTCTTGCTACTTTACTGTAAAAACTGTTATCAGATTCTTTTAAATTAAGTTTACATGTTACTATTATTATATAACCTTGAATTTCTTTTTCCCAACGCATGAAATTGAAACAATTGTCTGGAAATCATAGACTGAACTAACCGGGGTTAACGGATAACACAAGACAACTACAAGATAATTAATTTCATTGGATTTTCGATTTTATGAGGGTCAGTAGGCTTTAGTTTGATGAGTTTGCCATTAGGAGATAATTTAGCTGTAATAATTTTGCGTGAAGCATGAATATGAAATGCGTTCCAATTGTTAATACACCATTAAAAGGACACCGCATACACCTTATGCAAAAATGTACGTCGGGTTTTTAAATAAATGTTGTAGCCCTTGTAATTCTGAACAACTTTTGTGAAAAGAAACCCCGAAAAATCTACTCGTTTGGCCGCTAAAATATACAGGTGCGCATGTGCGATGGCGTACAATGACTTTCACTTCGGATTTCACTCTTCCGTTTAGCACATACCCAGAGTGCCCACCTGTGTATCGTTAGCGGCCAAAAGGTTAGACTATTAGGAGTAGGACGTTCACAAGAGTTGTTCAGAATCACAAGGGCTAGTAAGATTAAAAGATGCAGCGAATTACAAAGCCGTACATTTTTCTATAAAGTGTATGCGGTGTCCTTTCAAATTAGACTGCAGCTGAAAATATGACCCAACGTGAACGTCTATTGATTATCAAGTAATTTGTCCTGAGTAACAAATCGGCGCTCACGCAGGGTTTGATCCTCTAGAGTACTTGCGGTTATGTTGCCAACTCTTGTGCGAGTTGAGTTTTCATTGAAAAAAATGAAGCTAAATTAATCTTTCTGGTTTAAAGAAATATTCACCGCATCGTCTGGATCGTATCGAGATTTGTGCTTCTAAAGAAACTTTTAAATACTTTCAATAATTTGTTGTTTTTGTTAAGCTATTTGTTACATTTTTGTTTCCAATGAAAAAGAAAATCTAAGGCTTGAATTTTGCATACTTTGGTGCTGGCGCTGTTGAGTAATGTAATGGAAGTAAATCTCATTGTTTTCTGGATGTTGAAATATTTTACTGCCTTCACACAAGGGATTCTCAGAAGGTATAGTATTCAAATGTTATATTTAAAACTAATTTGAAATATTCAAAATACTCCAGTCATGTTAGTTGTAATATTAACTTTTCATTCGGTGATGAAGTTTTGATTCAATGCCAGAAGTCTTTTTAATATTATACTAGGGCCTTAATTATCTGAAAGCCAGCTGAATGGTGCCGGTATTTAAATCCTAACAGATAATTATTGTCATTCAAGTTAATGCAATATACGTACTCGTAACAATGGCACTCGAACGGAGTACTATTCCTGAATGTTATGTAAAGTGTATTCGACCGCTCAATACTCTCCCTTGTCAGTTAACTTATACACAGAAGCCAAAGCTCATTTCCTCCGTCTGCTTATTCACACTTGCAATCATTTTATGATTTCAAAAAAAAAAATTAAAGGATGATAGTTTCCTGTTTGCTCATTGCAAACTGATTATTAATTGGACTTAATGTTAACTAAATTCTTTGCAATTTGGTTTTGTACATTTCCCCAACCAATGCAAAATGGCTCTAGAGTTACGATTTAAGTGTATCCTAATTCCTAACTATACTCTGCACTAACATTGTTCCATGAACATTTATCTAATAAGAACCTCAGGCAGGAATTACTTTAAAAGTCTGGAATGAACTTTTCATTGATAGACCCGTTTAATTGTTTGAATTGCATTGTTAGCAAGGTAAAATACTACTATTCATTGATAAATGCTGTAGGAATGGTCAAGAATTAAGCATAAGTTCTTTTCATAGAGAATTTGTTTTGTTTAACCGAAAGTGCCCAAGAAAGTAGTAAAAGACCTCTTTAAAGCAACCACCACGTATGTATGGATTTTTAAAGACTTGTAAACTGTATTTATTCAGTTCAACAAAATCAGTACAATAAAACATTCGACAGACAATTACATTATAATGACCTAAAACAAATATCACAATCTAAACTCACTTGATAGTCGTATTTATGCATGTATATATACATGTATATACATATATACATACATATATATACATTTATATAAATATAAAACATAAACTACTAAAGCCTAAAAGACTCCGAGACAAAACCTCCACTTAACAAATGTAAAGGAGAAAAATATATATTGTCTACCCGAAAGATCAAATCCTCACCACAACCACAACGAATTAGTAAGAGTCTGCCTATACCACTACATCGTATGTTACAACCGATGTAGCTGTTAGTGTATTACACATACACATACTGGACTGATTCATGTCATGTCAATTGATTTTCCGATCCAATTCGAAACAAATTATGTTACGGAAAATCTATATTTTGTTCGTGATTTTATGCTAACTGCTCAACTAGGGCACAAACATAATCCACAGAGTCAACTTTACCAGGTTAATAAAATTAAAGCATGCACAGTCAGTTAGTTATATTCAGAAAATATTGTGCTCCATGGGAAAGTTTGATAAAGTCTTAATGAAATAATCCTGAAATTAGAAGAAAAATTCCTAATGCGTTACTCGCGCTAGTACAGTCAAATTTATTTTTATATAACGGATTGTGATCCAGAACAATAGAATTGTTAATTACGTGGAATAATTTTTCTCAGCCACATTTTCTTAGGTGTTGGGCGCAAATTCATCCTCAATTCTGAAATATGTTGTCAGTTAAGCTTTCTGTATTTTAAGATAATACAAAATATTAAGGTCAGTTGAACAGTCGCGCAATTTTATTTTAAAAAGGGGCAAGATTTACATGTCAATTATATGATATAAGTATAACCAATGGTTATTTACAAAAAAGGGATTATCTTCATCAGAGTGGGTGAACAATATTAAAATGACAGCTAATGTAGC
>JAQFYE010004976.1:0-12569 GCA_034694305.1 Protaphorura glebata
GTAAATCGATTTGTTTTTAAATCTAGACACGGCGGACGTTGTCGGTGGCACGTCACGTCCAACCCAATGCTCTGCAGTCATAAAATGACTCAGAAAACAAGACGTCACGTGACGGGCGCAGCCGGTGGCACGACTGGCCCAAAGATCGTTATCATTTGGTAAGTGTTGAGTCAAAGAAATATGAACATATTTAGAATTAATCAAAATTGATTCTTAATTCTAGACAAGACCATCAAGACCTAATGGGCGCTGGTGGTGGAACGTCAGGTCCAACCCAAATGCTCTGCCGTCAGAATCTGACCAGAAAACATGGTATCCCGTGTCGGACGCAGTCGGTTGCACGGCTGGTCCAAACAACATCGCTCCCAAGGTAAATGATAAGAAATATGAACATTTTTAGAATTTATAAATTGCAAATCTAATGATTCTTAATTCTAGACACGACGTACTGTACGCTGACGCCGCACGTCAGGTACCAATACCTTAATATTCTGACCTCGGTGTAGAATGTGGTAAGTAGTTGATACTTTTCGTTTCTAGATACTTTTTTTGAAAATTCAAACAGTTATGACATTATGAATCGTGTTATTTTTATTTTTAGACAAGACCCAGAGGACGCTGCCGGTGACACGACAGGTTCGGAGACGAATATCCCGCAGGATCACTTCAAATCCACAGGGAAACTCATTTCATTGCAGACAAGACCCAGAGGACGCTGCCGGTGACACGACAGGTTCGGAGACAGATGATACCCCGCAGGATCACTTCAAATCCGTAGGGAGACTCAAATTTCATTGGAAGAGGAAATTGCTCAATTCAATCTGAAGACGACTAGCAAAGATTATTGGTCATAGGAGTTGAAGATTGATTGAGTCATTTTCCTGGGCAGCCAGATCCAACCCCAGTTGGAATGACATTGATCGACCAAGTACAAGTCCCGAAGAAACGGCAACTGTACAACCTGACAAAACCTCTAGAAGATGTCGTACACAATCGCGAGTAGAAAAAGCCAGCGAATCACCACAAACTTAACATCAAATTGTACGACATATATTACCTAATTTTAAGATTGTTATGTGTGGGATGATTGAAAGATTTCAGACCAGAAAAGAAAATTAGAAAAGGTCTGGTATTTTGACTATGTTTGGAAATTGGAGTCAATAAAAGGTTTGTTATGATGAGTTCTGACATGACTTAATTAATTAGTTTCTTGATAATTAGTAATAATTCTTGTGCCAAGACTAGTAAAAGTAGAGGTATTTAATATTTTCTAGTTCTTTCTAAAAGTAAAAATGAAATAAGATTTGACAAGAATTGCGGAGACCATTCCAAATTCCGAGTGATTCAACTAAAGCGTATCCGAACACAGAGATTGTCAAAGAAGTGTGAGAAATGTATTTCGTAGCAAATACCTACATGACAAGTATTGGGGATTTTCATGTTCAGTGATGTAAGGCGTGGATGCAAAATCCTTCAACGGTAGCGATGCTACGGGAAGAAAAAATCGGAGGGGAAGAAAAAAACGATCTAGGAAAGAAATATAGAAGAGAAAGATAAAATCGAACGGAAAGAAAAATCGAAAGGAAAATCGAACGATAAATTGAAATAGAGAAAAGAAATAATTAGACCGGCGAATAAATCGGATGGGAAGGAAAGTGAGAGGTAAAATTGATAGGATTGGAAAACTGGGGTGGATTAGAAAAATGGGAAATGAAAATTGAAGGCAAAGACTAAGTCGATAGTAGATGGGAAGACATCTGAGGGATCTGAATTATATTTATTACCTTATTTATATTTATAAAATTGTTAATTGCAAAAACAAGTTTGTGTTCCATTAAAATGAAACGAAAGTGGAGCAGGTTTAAGATTGTAAAAATCGAGGGTTAGAATTGCAAAAAAACATAAATTAAAAAGAACAGCAAGAATTTACTAGCGAGATATTGGCTGTTTTGTCGCGTAAAAACAACTTTAACATGCAACGTATGTTAAACAGCCGCCAAAAATTTCGCCTCCGGCGGGGTCCGCCGCAAGCGGCGGGTGAACCCATTAGATGATCCTTTCCTAGACTTTTAATACTAGACACCCTCCGCGTTCGCCACCTTAGTTTATTGCTGCCAGAAAATGTTCAATTTCCACGAGACGAACAGAATAGGTAGGTGATAAAATTCGCGATAAATATAAAATATTAAACATCATTCCTAAGGTCTTCTATTCGTTCTTGACCACAAAGAAAATTTAAGGGGAAGATTTTTTCGTGCTAGGGGAAGTTTTTTCCGGGTTGAAGGGTTTTGCATCCGCGATGTAAGGTACTACCTTCAGAATTCTCATGGTTTATCAACTATCAACGTATTACATAGGCCCATGCAATGCTGCCATGCTAATAAATTCTTACAAAATGTGCAACACTTTATTTATGAACCGCCCTGTCCTGTGAGTGTGACCCTGAGATGTGCAACCTGGGGTAACGAGTCTGTCTAAAAAGAGGTTAGACGATTATGTATCTATGTATTAGCTATGTATGTTTCCTATCCGATAAAAAACAGATTCGTCAATCCTCACCCCTGTCGCCCCTGTGGTTAGGTCACTTAATGAGTAGACAAGTTTTTTGAATAAAAGTATTCCCGAATGAGAACATATTTTCGTATTTATTTCGTAGTCTCTCTGCACTCTGAAGATTCTGAACATGACGTGTGTTCTGTATGACATTATAATAAAATACAAAAGAATTCAACTTAGGTATGAAGTAATGTAAACTCGATATAGATATAAAAACCTTAACATTATTTAAAACACATCCGATTGGATTAACTAGGTATTACATGTGTTCTAGATTAATTTCTTTCTTAACAATATAACTTTTTCCTTAAAAAATAATTCTAGAGCATTCGCAAGTTTATAAAACTCTGAATTCTCTGCATTGTAGTAACGGCAATTATCAAAGATTTTTGTTACGTCTCCAATAAAGTCTCGTAATCTTGAATAAACTTTTTCAGAAACACGCAAGTCAACTGTTTGTAGATCTGAAAAGTAGAATAAAAAGAAATTTCAATGAAAAAAAATAAATTCATAAAATTGCAAATTAATTGAAATAAAATTACCAACACCTATGATAATATAATTGAATCTGTAGTAAACAATGTTAGTGCTAGTTGAATAGGAAGCAATGTATCCCACAATTACATTTATTTAACTCAATTTCATTTTACTTAGTATTAAGAGTCAACCTAATGACCTAGTGTAGGGTGTTGTACTTTGACAATAAATAAATTATCCATCCGGTTTAATTTATCTTACCCATTGGTTCCTTAATGACTTTGTAATAATTTGGTGCATCCTTAACGTCTACTGGTTTTGCGAAGGCCCATGATGATTTATGTAACATCAATTGTTTTGTCAATTTTTGCATGAGTATGAAATCATCTGGATTTAGTATTTTCAAATTAGCTGAGTTCAATTCCGTCATTGGATCACAGCTTGGACAAACATATTCATCCATTTTAGTTGACTCGGACTGAATAACACCAATGCAACGTCCATGGAACCAATCTTGACATTTATCACAACAAATGTAGAATCTGTGGGCACAATAAAAAAAATGGCCATCAGTAAAGTGTACAGTAATACATTAATCAAAACGAGATAAATGTTTTAAGAAATAGACGATAAGTTATCACTTGACTAAGAATGCGTGATATGAGGTATCACGCATTCTGTCACTGCACAACTCAGTATGGATAACAAGTCCAGTGTCTAAACTCGAAGTGTTTTTCTTAAAGACCATTTCTTTTAGAACCAATTCACGAATTAGACTTCGACTGCCCCGCAATATTCTGACTACCTGATTATGTTTCCAAATCCAAATGGGATCAAAATCGGCTAATGGAATATCTGATCTGAGCTAAAAGTATTTAGAACATTAATAAAGAACAGTGGACTTACTGAGATTCATCATACGGTTTTTTACAAAGACAATAAGTTTTCTCCGCCGGTGTAGTTTGGCATAAATCACAAATATAATCACTCAAACAATCCGCCATTGACTGTGTAATCCCAATGCAATCCCCGTGGAACCAATTTGAACATTTTTCACAGCCGACATAAAATTTTGTTTCATCGTAGGGTGTGTTACAAATGCAGTACTTTTTAGTTACATCAAAATCGCTCGTCTTGGATTTAGTCTTTTTCTTTTTTGGCTTTGTACCGGCGTGTGAAGTAGACTTTCGTTTCTAAAAAATCAGAATAAATTGCAAATCCGAAATTAATTCACATTTATAAAATCCGGCAAACCTTAGCTTTATTAGATTTAGTTAACTTACGACTCCACGAGAAGTGGGTTGAGATTGGGACTGAGCAGCCGCTGCCGCATTCTGAGCTATAATTCTCTCCTGTGTTATTTCCTTCTGTAAAACGCAAGAAAAAATTCAATAATTTAGTCATAAATCTACAGCTGTAGCAAAAAAAAAAACAATTAATTAATAAAAAATATAATTTACCTGTATAGCAACTTTTAATTCATTCTCCATTGTATTCCTTTTCTTCTCAATGTCTTTCTTCAATAGCTCCTTATATTTAGTTAATATTGCCAATAATTTTGTTTTTTGATTAGTTTGTTGTAACTTTAATAATTTTTTATTCGTTTTAATAGTGGGCTCAATGGGCTCAGGTTGGGTTGGTGTGGCTAAGGAATAATTATGAAGAAAAATCTTTAGATTTTGACATGTGTTTTCTTTATATACAAAAATATAATTAATTAATTAAACTTATTTGTCATATATTAAAAAAATAAATATATATTAACACACATTACAGTACAAAACAAGCGGGTTAGTAATAAAAAGTAAAAAAAAAGAGATAAAAAAACAATAAATTAAATTTCAGTCTGAATCAACAAAAAAAAACTCTAAATATTTTTATTCCGGACAGGACACGTGTTATTTGGGCTCCGGAGTTCTATAAAAGAAAAAGTTCAAAGTAAACAAATTCTTTTAAAAATTATACGGGGTTAATAATACAAAATCAAGATCAAGTTTATCGGTAAAAATATTTGTAATTTTCATGCAAAAGATTAAAGATTCATAAATATCAGAAACTACTTCTTTTGGCGAAATAAATGGAAAAATACATTTATCGAAAGCATACTTGTTGCTGCCATCCACATACAAGAACATTACATTAACTTAACTTATGTCTCATCGATTACGGCATTCGATTGTTCAACATTCCAGACGCACGCGTACTGTACACTAATCTGATTAGTTATATCAAGGAGGGTCAAGCCGGTCTTTCGGTTTTCTAGGAGAGCCGGAAACTGATAAACAACCAAAATAACAACTTTCATTTTTGCCTGGTCCCGCATCCCATGCCAATGTACTACGAAAACCAGGTTTCGGGACCAATGTTAATCTGCTTATAGACATTCTGTATTGGTTGTCATAGGGGTGAATGACTTTCTCGCTTTCTCAAAATGAGAAATTGAAAAAATAAAATGGCCGCTAATGTATTTTCCCTATATAGACATTTTAGACACGGATTATTGTTCATTTTGGTTGTTTATCAGTTGTCGGCTCTCCTAGAAAACCGAAAGACCTGCTTGACCCTCCTTGAGTTATATCATGATCAAAGTTTGTGAAGCAAAAAGTGATGACCAGGTAGGTTACCAAATGAAGCGCAAAAAATCAGTCAAATTGAACACAGGCAAGTCTGACACAGAAAAGAAAATGCCATAACTGATGAGACAGCGACAGGTGTAAATTCCAATTCAACTTAATTAGGCAACGCTTTCTTACTAGGTAAGCTTTTAGTCAACAAACAAACAAATTAGTTTGTTATTTCAAAATTGGAGCTATCTCTCATGTAGCACCAACGATGACGTTATGACTAAGCATTAGTGGTATGACAAAAGATTTCGTGTTACTACAGAAATGGAACCGACTCAAATTTTGAAAAATCGTCTTTGATTATTTTTTTTGAACAGTATGAGCTTACCTAGTAGGCAAGCTGTCAAATAAATTGCTCTAATTTCTCAAAATATTAAAAGCAAGCTAAATAATAGTTTACTTACAATTTCCCATAATCGTACTTGGCGTTGGTAGAGTTTCAGTCAATTTATCTTTATTAATAATTTTAACCTTCTTCTTGGGACTTTTATTTTGTATATTATGAGTATTTTGAATGACCAAATTGATGGACTCTTCAATGGATGATAATGATGAATCATTGCTCACATTAATAGCCGGAGTCTGTGGGTGCGAGTGCGATGTAGGTGGATGAGTCTGAACCATTGGAAGCGTAACTGGAATTGGAACATTTGATTTATCTGTCTCAATCAGAAATTGTTTTTTGAGTTGAGTTTGAATTCTTAGCAATTCATCGGGTGAAAATTTATTTCCGGGTGGTAGAATAATTTTAGAACCATCGGGTGTTTCAATCATTTGAGCTTGTACTGATACAGTTGAATTCAAATTATTTGCATTGGGTGTTGGTTGATTATTGCCTGGGGATTGAGTCAATTGTGACTGCGAGGTCATTTGTTGATTAGAAACCGTTGAGATCTGTGAAGTGGACACAGGGATGATTTTTTGATAAGTCATATTCCCACTAGGTGTCATACTTGTCGGCGTTGTTGGTTTCATAATATTTAATTTTGGAGAAGCCATGGTCAATAATGGCCTTGTGGTCAAAAGCATTGGTCGTTCAGCTGGTGTCATGGCAACGGTGGGTATCATTGTAACATTGGGTGTTGTAGTGACTGTTGGTGATGCTGCGGTTGCTGAATTGGCAACAATGGTTGTTGGTAGTGGTCTCGTCGGTGAGACAACAATGGGGGATTTTGTGGGTGAAGTTTGCCGAGCCATTGTCATGGTTACAAAGGGTGGATTTGATCCAATTTGTGATGTCGCACTATAATTTCGATGATGTAATTTAGACTTTGATGGTGAAACAATTGAAATCGGTAAAGTTGATGGTTTCATTGCTGTTGTTGTAGTTAGAATTTGTCCACCAGGGGTCGCTGTCGTTGTGATAATTTGATTAGGTGGATTTTGACCTCGAACCATTTGCTGACTTGCCATTGCCCCTACGAATGGCCTAAGAACTTGTTGACCAGCTACAGCCATTCTTACACCAATTTGATCACCCGATATAATTTGTCGACCCATCGATCCTGGTGTTGTTGACAAAATTTGTGGACGAATTCTTCCAGGAGTCGTTACAATTTGTTGAACAAATTGTGGTTGTTGACCACCCGAAACAACGACGGTCGGTTGACCACCAACATTTGTCATAATTTGTTGCGTGGTGAATCTGACCGGTGTTGTCGTCACACCGGGTTGTGATGGGCTGCCAGAAACCATAACAACTTGCTGTTGTTGTTGACCCTGAGCCGTAATAGGTTGCTGAGCAATCCTTACAGGTGACGAAGTTACAATTTGCTGTTGTTGTTGCTGGGAAGTTCCGATAACCTTTGGAGACGTCGACATCATGATTAGTTGTCCACTCGGAGTGGTAATAATTTGTTGGGTTGTTGCTGTTGGAGTTGTTGTTGGTGACCCAGACACGATTTGTTGGACATTTCCAGCTAACTGACCACTTGCTGTTGCTGCACCCGTTGCTGTTGTTGTTGGAACTGGATTTTGCTCTTGACTAGTCTTGATGATAAATTTCTTTTGTTGGAATTGATTAGTCAATGCTTTAATTTGTAACTCACTCATCCCACCAGAATTGATCATATATGTTTTAGTACCATCAGTGTAGATAATTTTATTCGCTTGATTTGAATTTGAAATCAATGTCGGCTGCTGTTGTTGTTGATTTGATAATATAATTGGAGCTTGATTGAAGAAAATCTGTGAACCTTGGATTTGGAATTGATTCCCTTGAATTTTATTGGCTAACAGTGGAGGAGTTTGTTTAGATTTAATTATATTTGGACTCTGGATTCTTGAATTTCCTTGTTGTTGTAAAAATTGACCTCCCTGGAAACCCGAGTTGCTGATAACAGTTTTCATGGCAGAACTGCTTATATTTATTAACGGTTGTTGCGGCGGTGTAACCACGGCTTGTTGCTGTGGTTTATTCAACGGTGTGGTTGCCATTACAATTTGTTGTTTATTACCTGGCGTTGTGGTCATAACAAATTGTGGGGGATTTCCTGGTGTACTCGTCATCACAAATTGTTGTTTATTTCCACCAGGGGTTGTGGCCATTACAAATTGTGGTTTACCTCCTGCCATAACGATTTGTTGTTTATTTCCTGGTGTTGTCATCACAATCTGTTGTTGTTTACCCCCTGGGGTTGTTGCCATAATTATTTGTTGTGGACTTGCCGGAGTCCCTGCCGCCATGACAATTTGTTGTTGTTTATTTCCACCCGGGCTTGTAGTTGTCATCACAATCTGTTGCTGTGGTTGTTGATTACCTACAGTAACTTGTTGATTTGTTACCATACCTTGTTGCTGTTGTTGTGGTGGTTGTTCCACTTTTACAAGGCCACCGGAACTGATTGTTGATGTAATGACATGGATTTTACCATCAGCCGTTTGATAAGCATGTTGCCCAGGCATGAGTCCACGAAGTTGTAATTTACCATCATAACCTCGAACAATTTGTAACCTTTGATCTGATTGTGTGATGACTTGTTGTTGTACAACAGGGTTCGCCACTACAGGAGTTTGTTGTTGTACTTGAACTTGAATCTTGGGTTTACGATTCACGGCTGGTTTTGGAGTTATTTCTTTTGTTTTAGTTACAAAAAATTTCTTGGGTGAAGTTTTATTTTGTAAATGTTGTTTCTCCTGGATTTGTTGTAAAGCAACTTCTGCAATACTCTGAGGTTGTTGTTGAGCAACAATTTGCTGTAGTGGTTGTAGTTGTTGTTGGACGGTCACAACTTGCCTTTGAATGGGTTGTTGTCGAGATGGAATCATATTAGTTGGAACGGTACTAAGCACTGGTTGCTGTTGTTGAACAACTTTAACAGTCGTTGACTTCTCTTGTTGTTCAACAACACGTTGTTGTTGTAATTGTTGTGAAGCAGTTGGGATTTGGACTTTATTCACAGTATTTATTTTGACATGGTTGTCTCTTTTACTCAAATGGACTGTACGTTGAACGGGTTCGATTGGTTCGACGACATTATTATTATTTACATTCGCATCATATTGTTTTACAACTTTGACACGCTCAACGGATGGTTCTGTTTGATGTGTGAATTTGTCTGGTTGTTTGAGTATAACTCCACTTCGAATTCTTGTATTTGGACTGTCATTTTTCTTCATCAGCTCCAATTTAGGTCTTTCTATTTTATCACCATAAAAACGGATTTCCCAAATCTCAACTTGATTTTCGTTCACCCATTCCTCGACAACCGTTGGTTCAGTTTTATCTTGCAACTCTGTCCGTTTACGTTTTCGCAGACCAAGTCTGGAAGGCGTTATCTCTATAATGTTTATAAAATTGAATTAAAGTCGTGACTAAAATTTTACTCTGATCCAATTATTTCAAATTTGATGATTTTCTCAATTAAATTTTTGGTACCAAATACTACTTGGCTTGGCTTGGATGGACGTAGAAAGTTTACAAAAATTACGATTTGAGGAGTTCATTCAACCTGAAGGTAAAGCGATTAATTTGCAGACAAATAAAATTGTGCAAAATTTATAAGCAGCTAAAATCATCGTCATATCAAATCTTTACGCTACAACGCTTCTTTGTACAATAATAATGCCGTTCCTCATCCGTCAATTCCCCTGTCATTTCAAATCGTTCAATGTCTCAATTTAACAATGTATTACAAATTACGTACCCCGCACTGTCTTCGGTAAATCAATGGGTACGATTTCTTTGCGTTTCAAATACTGTACTTTGTTCAAAAATGGACCCAAGATTCGATGTTGCAAAATCTCAGACGTTATGTGTTCCATATCAGTAGTGACTTGATTTTTTCCACCGTCAGCAGAATTTGGTAGTTTCATCTGATAAAAAAACATTTCACATTTAATTTTAGATTATCTACAAAACTTTCACTTACGTAAAAAGTAATAATAATAATAATTGCCTTACCTGTAAATCATCCCAACGAATACAACTGTACAATATTCTGATGGCCATTCCAATACTTGCCAAATTGAATGAATTCAATAAATTGAATTCCCAAATTTTATAAAAACTTGGTCGTCCACATGGATAATTCCACAGCGTGTTTGTTTTATTATTACTATTGAATCCAGTTGGTGTAATCTCACGTCCACCCGTCCTTGCCAATTTCATTAACTCCGTACTTTGTAATACAAATATATTTGGTTTCTTGTTAATGACGTATGAGGATATCAAGGGATACACGATATTCTTCTTTGTATTCTCTGGTTTTAATTTCTTTAGCGAAACTTTACTGGATGTCTCCTTCCGATCCATTTTCGTCAATTTACAAATTGGTGAATAACATGATTTCCCATTCGCACAGTCATAACTGTAACATTTGTAATTATTCATATTTTTAACAAATGGATATTCTGTTGAAAATTTTTGAAGGAGTTGTGATTCTTCCATTTGATTTAATTTCAATCTGTGCGATAATAAATCATCCAAAAGATTAATTCGATGTGCAATTTTTGGATAAAGTATACGATTTGCAGACACAATTCCCAAAGACACGTTGATCAATTCTGTATTGAATTTTTTTGGTGGTTGGGGTTGCGGTATCGGCATCGGAGGTTTCTTAATTTCTTCAACTTCGCCTTCCAATTGACTCAGTATATTTTGCATGACACTGTTTACCACATCAGAATCAGATTCTTCAGTAGTTACAGCTCCAGTTGAAGGGGATTCTACTTTTATTGTCTCCGCGCTCGTGGTTGTGTTCAAGGCCGGCGTCGTTGTCGGCGTCGCCGTCGTGTCTTCAGTTTTATCTGCTTTGATCTCTGACTCAATTTTAACTTCGGGTTTCACATCAGATGATGATGGTTTACTTCCCATGTTAAGATTTCTCTTCGCCATAAGTTTATTGTAAACGGTTGGGTCGATTAGCATTGTTTTAATCTTATTGTTGTCTGATTTCACTTGGATCACGTATTTGTATGGACCGTTGAGTAAATTGTATTTGTAATTAGCTGTTGATTGCACAGACCGTGCGTTACGCATCCAAATCCAACCGAATTGACCATGAAGACGGTACTCTTCACCTTTTTGTTTCCAAAGCTGTTTAATTTTGAAAAAAATAAAACGACACATAAAATATGAGCCCAAAAGTGGTATGGTTTTTTGAGATATGATTTAGTGTGGACAATAGGAATCGCTTCGATTTTAACTCAAACGTGACTAAATAAATATTAAAAAAAACTTACTTGATGTTTGCAAGGAATTGTGTATTTGACAAATGGTTGAGTGACCTTGAATCTGTCATCCTCATCATCTTTGAATTTTTTCATTTTTTTCTCCATCTTCTTCAAATCATCTCTTTCCAATGGATTCATTTTAACTAATTTTAAATGACCAACGCCTTCAACCCAAATAGTATTGAATAAACAATCACGAAGACATCCTCTGAACATACCAATGACCAATTTAAAATCATGTAATGATTTACAACTATTCACTGTTTGAATCCAAGGTTTCCTCAATAAACCCCAATTTGTGTGCATCAATGTGACGGGGATATTATTTTCAAAAGCCAATATGGTTGACTTGATAGTACTGCACAAATTTTGGAATGTAATGTATTGTTCTAACTGTTTTCCAATCCATTTAAATTCAGAGACTTGTGTCAGACTGAACTTATGACTCATGTAACGTTTCTTATCACGCTCATCGTTGTGTTGCAATTTACTCAGAGCTGTGCTGTCTGTAGTGTAATAATTCACATAACTTTTGTAATTATTTTCTTGACCAAGTTTGTACAAACCAATAGACTTTAGACGAGTCATCCTCTCTTTATCATTATCCATGAGTTCAGCTTTCAAAATTTCAATTTCTTTTTCAATTTGGGTCAATATTGGTCTCAAAGGACTTTCAATTTCTATTGGTGGTTTTAACGCATTTTCAGGAGCATTATTTGTTGACTTTGATGATGGACTGTCAATGACTTGTTCGGACTTTACTTCAACTTCAACAATATTTTCTGGAGGGTCCAACTCCATTGGAGTCTCCTTTTCCTCATTCTTTTCAATAGAATTTTCAGGTTGGGTTGACTTATCAGTTGTATCTTCCACAGGTTTGGGACTTTCGATTTTCTCTTTCTCCTCACTCTCTGGAAGATTTTCTTCAGTGTGAGAAGAATCATTTTTATCTCCGTCCATATTTTCGGAGGAATTCATCTTCTCTTTGCCCTCCAATTCGTCTGTCCGTTCTGGCGACTCAGAATTTTCGTTTCGACCAATTTCAAAGTCCTGAAAAATAAGAACAATCAATTAAATTTTAAATTACAAAGTCGTAACGGAGCATGCAAAAAATATCCTGAGAAAAAAAATATAAAAAATAAAACCAAATACAAATAATAAGCATAGCCCGAAACCCGTACATGCACTACCATGCGCGCACCCCCCCTGAAGCCATGCTGAGACGCATAGGGCATGCAC
>JAQFYE010004977.1:0-12568 GCA_034694305.1 Protaphorura glebata
ACCACAACCACACGTGCTTTGTACCGAGCGAGAAATCGAGCCCAGAATGCAAAATAGTGGAATTTTGAGACCCAATTTTAAATTTGATTTGTTAATTTCAGAATTGAATTTCAGTATTGATTGACGCTGGCAATGAAGGACACTGGGAGCAAAAGACGTACGTCAGATTCAAACCAAAATGGCGAAGACACTCAAATCGTTCTATCTGAAGAAGGGTCATTTCAATGTCGAGGTTGCTCACCATCATTTACCGGAAAAATAGTGATAACCCATACAAAAGTGGAACTTGGCACTGAAGAAAATTATTTATTCTGTGACACTTGCAAAGAAAAATACGATCACCTGTACAAAATCATCATAATTGGGAATCCATCAGCCCCAACCAAATTCCATTGTTCGGCGTGCAATAAAAAATTTGAAACTCGCCGTCGAATCGAAACCCACGTCCGAGTCGGACACATAGATGTCACCAAGTGTAGACATTGTAGCCAGAAATTCGGGAGCAGAGATGACCTTGACACTCATATCCAAGAAATCCATCCCGAGGAAGATAAAAAAGTCCGTTGCCAATTTTGCCAAAAGGTTTGGATTTCACAATCCGCTAAAATTATTCACGAGAGGTCACATACTGGCGAAAAACCAATTCCATGCCCATTTTGCGAAATGAAATTCACAACTAATACTTGTGTCCAAAATCATCTATTGACCCATACGGGGGAAAAACCATTTGCATGTGTAATATGCAAACAAAGTTTTCGATTGAAGGCAACGTTGGCCTATCACGTGACAGCAATTCATAAGCGTGAGAAAAAATGCAAATGCCCGAAAGATAAATGTTCGCGTAAGTTTATGACAAAAACTCAAGTGAATACCCATATCCGAATGGTACACATGGGGGAAAAACCTCATCAATGTAAAATGTGTGATAGAAGGTTTGCAAATAGTGCCAGTCTTCGTCAACACCTACGATATCGCCACACAAAGGAAAAACCCTACAAGTGCACCTTCTGCTCAACGTCCTTTGTATCAAAACTATGCCTTATTAATCATTCACGGACACATACGAGGGAAAAACCTTATAAATGTAAATTTTGCAGTGTCAGATTTGCGACCATTCATGGGCGGTTAAGGCACGTTCTCATTCATACGGGAATACAACCCTATTCATGTAAAAATTGTGGGATGAGATTTAATCAAAGCAATAGTCTTAAACGGCATGCCATCACACATTCAAGAAATAAAAAAAAGTAAATAGTATTTGAATATGTACGTTTTTGAATATGTTAAAAATAATAATTTATTTGTAACATTGATATTGAGAATAACTGATCAAAAAATAGAATTCAAACATTTCAAATTTTACGACCACTTTACTTATACTACGCAAAAATTTGTAAAAAAAAAAGAATTATAGCATTCCGGCGAGCCAATTACGCTCTGAAATGTAACTGTTATATCGATACACCCTGTATTCTTGACTGACAGATTACGAAACACCCTGTATTTTTAACATATGCTGGAACCACTCCGTGTTTTTAAAGTGATACATTAGAAATACAGGGTGTTTTTAACAGATACATTAGAAACACCCTGTATTTTGAATAGATAAATTAGAATCACCCTGTATTTCTAACATATACACGGGCGCGCATAACCTTTGCCCCCCTTCAGCAGCCCAAACTGGGGAAGCCGGACAAAAAGTGAGATATGCATTTGGTAGAGAATCTTATTGCGGATCTAGGGAGCCATTCTGATTGAAAATTCGTCGCGCGTAGCGGCGCTGACAAGCGTTTAAGTAAAAAACGGCATGAAAAGACACCAAAAATTAGGCCTTCTGCTACAAAAACATACCCAAAATAAATTTTTCCAAAAAATCCGTCGATGCCACTTTTTTTGCAATAATTTTTTGCAATTTTTAAAATTTTGTTCGACCGGTTTGGAGAAAGTCGATTTTTCACTCCCACGGCATTTGGAAGGAAAATTCTGATTCTTTTCAACAAAATGCCCTGGGGGTAAAAAATCGACTTTCTCCAAACCGGTCCAACAAAATTTTAAAAATTGCAAAAAATTATTGGGGTGGCATCGACGGATTTTTTGAAAAAAAATACTTTGGGTATGTTTTTGTAGCAAAAAGCCTAACTTTTGGTGTCTTTTCATGCCGTTTTTTACTTAAACGCTTGTCAGCGCCGCTACGCGCTACGGATTTTTAATCAGAATGGCTCTTTAGATCCACAATAAGATTCTCTACAAAATGCATATCTCACTTTTTGTCCGGCTTCCCCAGTTTGGGCTGCCGAAGGAGGGGGGGCAAAGGTTATGCGTTACCCGGTACATTAGAAACACCCTGTATTTTTAACAGATACATTATGAAACACCCTGTATTTCTTAGTAGTATGGTAATGGACTATCGTAATCACTGTAGGACTCAACATGTCAGAATATCACAGATATGATTATTAGGATTTTTTTTTTTTAAAGCAAAATATTTTACCTTAATATTTTGCCCTTTTAATTGCAGTTGTTCGTTGCTCAAACTGGGAAGCCCCTTCCTGAAGGGCATCTGTACATAATGAAATATGCATTTTGAAAAATAAAATAATTGAGCCATTTAAAATCAAATATTTGATTTACGAGCCCAATAGCATCCAAATCATTACATTTTTGATCTCGTTCGAGAACCTTTTCAATATTGTCTCTCATGATGACCACAATCTTTGACAACAAAAAGAATCGTTAACATCGTATTATTTAATTAATTAATTAATTTTATCGGTAATTAATATAAAAATAATAATTTGATTCGTCACCTCGTCAACTTGAGGTCTTGTGGTTTGAAGCCTGTCTTGTTGGGCAGTATCTTGTGACGTTCTTGACCCACCACCGACACTTCCATTTCCGTATGGGGTTGACCTGTCAAAATTTGAATCAATTAAAATAATAAATACAATTATGAATATTTTACAGTGTCTCCCATAAGTTCATGCCAATAACTAACATATTACAATGGCGTGATCAGGACGCCGTCGAAAATGTACACACTAAATATTGAAAACGAAAGGTAGTGGCGTTAACAATGAAAAATATAATGGGTTAGAAGCCCAGACTTCTATTAAAATTGACCCCAAGTGACCTGGTATATAATTTGGCAGCGCGCTGCGTTCCTACGGAAAAACCTATCCCCAGACTAATTCTATTTGTGTCCATGCTTCTAATCGGTCATTTACGGTGTATGAGCTCACCTAATATAAAAGTTGTCAAGTTGATTTGTGTCGGACTAGACGGTGATATAGAAAACCCGATAACAATAAAATTGAATATATTTTTTTTTTGAATTATAATAGATATCCAGGCTTAAGTTGGGAACGCGTGGAGTGCTGACAAAAACAGACAGGGTGGAATTAGGGAATCTGTACAACCGTTTCGATTTTGTTTTGGACCGATTATTTCCTAAGTCAGCTGATCGAGTCCTCCCAAAAAGGATTACTATTTCTTTTTATTAATAATCTGCATGGTCGTCTTAATTTGCATATTCCATTCCACCGGTTGTTTAATTGTTTGTTTGTCAAGGACCGCCACCCGCACTAATCTGACTATGATTTAATTGCGGTTTAAAGTAGTCGACTATTTTATCGACTGCATTTGCCACATTGACTCATTAACCAAAGTCAATGTTTACAATAATAGAGATGGCATTTGTTTTTCTGAAACCAGGTATTTTCGCAACTACAACATTTCTTTATATGTAACAAGAGCCAAGATAGATTAGTGTATCCAAGATAATTTGACCATTTCCCTACTAGGTAGGGTCAAACGCTTCACACAAATACAGGATGGGGCAAAATTAACCGTAGATTCGAAATTTGAATCTACGGTTAATCTAATCTAAATAAATCTTTAATATTTTGAATTTCAAAATTCCGAAAGAGCCAGTTTGTTCAAAAAGCGATTATGCAAGTTCTGATGTATCGCTCTCGTGTGTGCGTTGCGCTTTGCGCGCGTGCCAACACAAAACATAGACGAAACTGGAGTTTTATATAACATGCATAACGAATTCTTCAGCGACAAAATTTGAGCAATCCATCCATTTTCTCAAAATTTTGAAAATCTCAAAATTATGGAAATAGAATTTTTTGAAGAAAAAAAATTAAAATTTTTGAAAATTGTGGAAACGTAATGTTTACGACCATTTTATTATTTATCCATTATATAACAAGAGCCAAGATAAATCAGCGTTACGTGGTTTCGAATTCCTACCTCTGGGAAAGGGTTTGATTTCCCGAGCTGGAAATATCTCAGCCCGACTTTTCCTACAAATTGAGTGTTTTACCTTAAATACGCAGATTCAGAGGTTTTTCTCACTTCCGGTGCCGTAAATCAGTAAGTTGCTTTACTGGGGTAGGAAAATTGGGTATGAGGATGACCAGCGACGGTCAAAGACACATTGGGTGCAGTGTAGTAATTTTTTCGTCAAAATGAGGTGAACTCCGTATCTTTTGTCCGCAGATACGATGTTGAAGATGAGTTCTTCTGCAAAACATCTTCCAGAAGATGACGAGGATGATTTGAATCGGTTCTTCTGTGACACGGAGACAAAGAGTCATGTTTCTTATTCTCTTGCTAACGCTGCTAATTGTGAATCTGCGTTGCGATATTATTCATTTTTTGCTCTTGTTAAGAACCCTTCGAAATATTAGAATATATTAAGAATCCTGTATAAAGTGAGTCCATACTTATAGACAGTTGTAGTTAAAGAGATAAAAAAACTAAATTTTCGGAAAGGACTCGATTTAAATACAGGTTAAGAATTTTTTCTAGACCGAGCGGTAACAAAAATAACAAATTTCTTTTACCAAATTAACTTTATTTAACTTAACAATTTATGTAACTTTTTTAAGAACATACGTTAAATCGGTTTAACCTTACGTTGTGACCAGGTCTGGTCACTTGATGACAGAGTGTACTACACTCGGAAAAGGTGAACTTTTGACATTACTTCATGAAAGTGAAATAAAGTAGTTGTATATTAAAATACAACCTGTTAGAATTCACTTATGATTTTAATTTGGTGCTCCGCTAACAAATTTATATTGGTAAAATTATAATTAATTAATGATTACTACCGATGAAACTATACTATTTTTCAAGCTATCATTCCGACACCGTATTTTACACAAAGATAAGTTTCCATAAGAAATAAAATATTGGCACAATTCTTTCTAAATTTTACGACCATTTTATTCTTGGGGAAATGATTTTATCTGGACTTATCCATGCGGTGCAATCTCGTCATTTTCTACTATATTATTCTGTTCTTACAAAACTTTCAAATTAAGTGTCACCGTAATATTATAGGCGAATCCTTAAAGTTAGAATTGCACAAAATACGATTTAAAAATGGGCACAATACGTTTTATATTAAGAGTTTAGACAAATATAAAAAATAGAGATTGTAATGTCAAAAAGTGATTGCCAAGGGCACCCGGGATTCCCAAGCGGTCACCCATCCAAGTACTAACCGGGCCCAACGTTGCTTAACTTCAGTGATCAGACGAGAACTGGTGCTTTCAACGTGGTATGGTCCTTGGCGAATGTGCCACCATTCAAACCCATCCACCTTCATATTGAATCTCACATACAGGGTGTCCAAGAAAAAGTCCATCATCTTTTTTATACTATTTTGGCGTAGTTACCAAAATCTATGATACAGCCAGGTTACAATTACTATTTGATTCTAAGTATTTATGTTGTCAACCCGAACATAAAATTTGTTTTATCAGTATAAACAAAATATAAGTTTGACCTGACAGTCGTATTATTTTAGAAAACGTAAGCATAATAAAACAATGCTGCGCTATTTCGTGGACACCCTGTATGAAGGTAAAATGTATTCTTGTAGTGTATTTTACGTGGAAATAGGGCAATGGAATGTTTTCCCAACCTACCTGTACACATTTTTAGCTTTCCGTGTAATACAGTGCAACAGATGTTGAACTTGGGCAAATTTTTCTTTATGTATCTACATGAGCCGGAGTGCAGTGAAAGCCCGGTGTTTGTGAAAGAATTAGAAACGTGCTCAAAGTTTTATTCAAGTACTTGCGATCTTCCACATAATTTACTACGTAGTATTTGTATTTTTTACACAAGGAAAAACTATCATAAATATTTATAGTTGACTTCCGTTCAACTCAGGTAAGCAATCGGTGTGTATAAATAACAAGCTCAAACTTGTGCGAAATCGTAAAAAAAAACGAAAAATCTAACCCGTACTATAAAATAGAAAAAAGACTACGGTGAATCCGAATTGAGATTTTTTAATTTTAATTTTTTAATTTCAGAATTGAATTTAAATATTGATTGACCTAGCGATGAAGGACACTGGGAGGGAAGGACACACATCAGAATCGGCGGAAAACACTCAAATAGTTCTATCGGAAGAAGGCTCATTTCAATGTCGAGGTTGCTCACCATCATTTACCGGGAAAATAGTGATAACCCATACAAAAGTGGAACTTGGCACTGAAGAAAATTATTTATTCTGTGACATTTGCAAGGAAAAATACGATCACTTGTACAAAATCATCATAATTGGGAATCCATCAGCCCCAACCAAATTCCATTGTTCGGCGTGCAATAAAAAATTTGAAACTCGCCGTCGAATCGAAACCCACGTCCGAGTCGGACACATAGATGTCACCAAGTGTAAACATTGTAGCCAGAAATTCGGCAACAGAGATGACCTTGACACTCATATCCAAGCAATCCATCCCGAAGAGGATAAAAAACTCCGTTGCCAATTTTGCCAAAAGGTGTGGATTACAAATTCCGCTAAAATTATTCACGAGAGGTCACATACCGGCGAAAAACCATTTCCGTGTCCATTTTGCGAAATGAAATTTGTAGCTAAAAATTGTGTCCAAACGCATCTTTTGACCCATACGGGGGAAAAACCATTCCTGTGTGAAATATGTAAACAAAGTTTTCGGTCAAAAGATACCTTGAACTATCACGTGTCAGCAGTTCATAAGCGTGAAAAAAAATACCAATGTCCAAAAGATCAATGTTCACGCAAGTTTATGAAAAAAAGTCAAGTGAATACCCATATCCGAATGGTACACATGGGCGAAAAACCTCATCAATGTAAAATGTGTGATAAAAAATATTCAAGTGGTTCCATGCTTCGTCAACACCTACGGTCTCGCCACACAAAGGAAAAACCCTACAAGTGCACTTTCTGTTCAACTTCCTTTGTGTCAAAACTTTGCCTCAATAATCATTCACGGACACATACGAGGGAAAAACCTTATAAATGTAAATTTTGTAGTGTCAGATTTGCGACCTTAGTTGGGCGGTCAAGGCACATTCTCATTCATACGGGAATACAACCATATTTATGTAAAAATTGTGGAATGAGATTTAATCAAAGCAATAGTCTCAAACGGCATGCCATCACACATTCTAAGAAAAAAAAATGTAAATAGTCTTATTCAAATATAATTTATTGGTAACATTGAAATTGAGAATAACGGATCAAAAAATAAAATTCAAACATTTCAAATTTTATGACTACTTTACTTATACTACGCGAAAATTTGTAAAAAAAAAACATGTGAACCAATTGTATGTTCGGAAATATATGTTATATCGATACACGCTGTATTCTTAATAGACACATTATGAAACACCCTGTACTTTGAACAGATACATTAGGAAACACCCTGTATTTATTAATAGTGTGGTAGTGAACTATCGTAATCACTGTAGGACTCAACAAGTCCGAATTTTTTGGAATATCACAAATATAATTCTTAGGATTTTTAGGAATTTTTAGGAATAATTTTCAATACTATCAACAAATACTCAACATCATTAATTTCGGTGGTTGCGTCGTCGGCCAACGAGGTTGTCAGGAAAAGTAGATAATAAGTGTTATCCGTACGCGATAGATACTGCGGAGAATACAAACAAAAATACAAAAATTAAAAATACAATTAATTTTGGTTCCAGAACTAAATTCTAACCAATATATTATGTGTAAAACGAAACTATCAGGAATAACTTACATGCAATGATGAGGATGAGTACGGCAACAACAGCACCAAGGATGATCATCATCTTTAAAAATAAATTTAAAAAATCAGTTTTTTAATTATATTTTTTAGAAAAGGCCATTATTTTTGAAATTTTTTTTTTGAAGGCAGAATATCTTACCTTAATATTTTGCCACCAAAATTTCCTTCTAATTGCAGTTGTCCGTTGCTCAAACTGGGAAGCCCCTTCCTGAAGGGCATCTGGAATAAAAGTGAAATATACAATTTGGAAATATCAATCAATTAATTGAGGTAAGAAATTATGAAAGATTTGACTTACCGGCCCTGGCATCCAAATCATTAAGTTTTTGATCTCGTTCGAGTACCTTTTCTATATTGTCTCTCATGATGACCACAACCTATATGACAACAAACAGAATCGTTGACATTATTAATTAATTAATTATATTGGTAATTAATTTTAATTCGTCACCTCGTCAACTTGAGCTCTTGTGGATTGAAGCCTATCTTGCTGGGCAGTATCTTGTGACGTTCTTGGTCCACCACCGACACTTCCATTTCCGAATGGGGTTGACCTGTCAAAATTTGAATCAATTAAAATAACATATACAATTATTAATATATTTTACAGTGTGTCCCATAAATAATTGTCGATAACTCACATTTCAAATAACGATGCCGTCCAAAATCCGTATGTACACTAAATATCAAAAACAAAATTCAGTGGCGTTAGTAATGGAAAATATAATGGGTTAGAATCCCAGCCTTCCATTAAAATTGTCCCCAAGTGATCTGGCATATAATTGGAAGCTCCGCTATGTGGTTTTTATTACGGAACAACCTATCGCCTGACTATTTGTATTTGAGTCCAGGCTTCTAATCAGTCATTTACGGTAGGTATCACAATATTAATTTATTGAAAACGTAGGTTCCAATAACAAAAAGTGTTTTGCCAGATAAAAATTAACCTCTGCGATAGTGACGCGTCCATGACTTTGAAAAACATCATTTTGTTATCTTTAACTCTATTATAATTACGTTTTACCCTCAAATACTGATAATTATTGCTGTGACGGAGGTCAATCTAGTTTATACGCCCAGCATATACATAATATATTTTTGCAACCCAACGAATAAATCATAATTCTTGCTTCGGATATCAAAATAGCTAAAATCCAACTCAAAACCAATGGCGTTAATGAATAGAATTAGATTTTCCTTGGAGCCGGTGCCTGGGATATTATTAATCAGAAAAGCTAACAGATTTTGATGTAAAAATGGACCATGCTATTCAAAATTTGCAGTAAAATTCACGGAAAAATACAGAAATAAATTCAACTTACATTTTGAGGGTAAATCACTCAATGTTAATAATATTCTTGGATATTTCGGTACAAAATTATTCAGAAGAGGCACTGGGAACTGCACTACTGGTACTACACCCAGATTTGTCAGTCAATCCGTCACTCCAGATGATTAGAAGAGTACAGACTGATATAGAGATAAAAATACCTAACGTACACTAACTAGTCACTATAGTCACTATATCTACAAAAGAACCTACTAGTAAATGTGCAGTCATAGCCATGGTCATGTTCAAATGACTCACTACGTATTCATTGCGTTCAACAGGTATGAACATACAAAAACGAGTTATAGTTAATAGTTAGGGGCATGAGTTATAGTTAAGTGTTTTTTTTTGCCTGGCCATGCATGTTTACATAAATTTTATGCTGCCTGTGAGTTATAAATGTATTTATACATTCAAGGTGGTGCATCTGGTCTGGTTCAAGTGCTAATTGATATTCTCCATGTTCAGTTCAATTTTAACGTTTCAAACATTTACAGTCCGAATTTTAAAAAAAAATTGTTTTAATTGTTTGAAACAATCAATTTGTTTCAAAGTCAAAGTCAAATAAAAAATACACCGACAATACAATTAAATTGACTTTCACCATATAAGACTATAGTTAACGTTATGAATGATTAATCCTATTCCAATCTGTCTGCAATGTAAGATAATCAAGGAGCGTACAACACAATATAGTTTATGGTTGAGAATATTCCCAAATATTGAGAAATAAAATAATTAAATGTTTTGAAAAAATTCTTCATTTATGACCCTCATTCGATTAATTTTGTGTCAAATCTTTTGACCATGTCATTGCAGAATTGATATTCTGTAGCTCGTGGCAAGAAAATTTCTCCTTTTTTATTCTTGAAACCCTTGTAGTAAATCCGTCCAAGTTCTTTAAATCCCAATTTAACTCCAATGGCTTGAGTTCCAGGACCAGAAAATCCAGCTCGGACTGACTCAAAACCTTTGTCTCTCAAAAATTCCAAAGTCCTGCGATACATTTCACTCGCGACCCCTTGTCTTCGGAATCTGTCATCCACAGATGTAATAAAAATGTCTGCATAGTCTCCGCAGTAGTTTGGAAACGTATTGGCAATAAGAATCCGAGATGTTGGTCCGCATTTCATTGCCAAATAATCCAATCACCCATTGCAATGTAGAATTAAGTTCACTCCGACCACCACTTGGTCTCCTCCAAAATCCATGATCAGCATTTTGACAAGTACAGGGTGTCTAATATGTATAGTGACCCCTACAGCAATAACCATGCAGAATAGGCAAAGAAATACCCAATGCATCGCTGGAAAGATCAGCTCAAGTGGAATCTCTGACATATTATTTGAGCGCAGTAGCGCGCCGCGATCTCGCGCACTGCACTGGTATTTATATTTATTTACATGAACAGCATCCTCGTAAGGTCGTTGCGCCGCCCGGTGGGGTTAGCGATAAAATTATTATAAGCAATCGATAGCAATAATTATACACAAGGTAACAGTAGGGTTAACCAATTATGGGTGACACAAATACAGGTGACATAAAGTACAAACAGAAACGTTTTTCATCCGCTTTTTCACGGTCCTCCGTCTGAATAGCAGTGTAAACTTCTAAAATTCAAGAAACGAACTTCCACCATCGCATTCCCAAGTGCTATCTGAAACTTTTGAGCCATGGTTCGACAATTTCTAAACAAGTCAATTTTGTGTCAAAATCTCATTTTCGGGTGTTTTTAGAAAAAGTGAGGAAACAAAACCGACTTGCTCTGACATTGTCGAACCATGGCTTAAAATTTTCAGATAGCAGTTAGGAATGCGGTGAAGTTCGTTATTCGAATTTTTTTAATTTTCACGGCTATTCAGACACAAGACCGTGAAAAATCGGTTGAAGAACGGCGAAAACCCATATTTTTCCTTGCGCGAACGCGATGCGCTACTGCGCTCAAATGACATGTCAGATATCCCACTTGAGCTGATCTTTCCAAGGATGTATTGGGTGTGTCTGTGCCTATTCTGGTTACTGCTGTAGGGAGGCGGGGCGGGGGGCAATACATACACATTCCTCAAAATTAATTGAATTTGTTGAACTGGGACTCGCTGTAACTCAACACAAAGAACGGGCAGCCACCACCATAATGGCCTACCCATCGATATTATTAGCCGTAGCGAGTATTAGGAGTCTGGAGGTCACAGTGAGAATTCGCCCAATAATGTTCAAACTCCCACTCATTTGAAAATATCCAACTGATCCGAGCTCTAATCTTAGTGGTCGACATGATCTTAAGTATTTGCAGAGTAGCCTTCTGTCTGACCGAGACATTTCCGTATTTGTCTTCCAAGATTGAATTAATTTCTTAGAATTATGATGATACAAACCAACTTTGATGTACAAGAGAATCAGTGTAATTGTTCCAGCAATGGCTGCTATTAAGAGTGTAATTGCTGGCACTTTAGACTTGTACCGAATGATGGCAAAATATGATCCGACTGTGAGGGAAAATAATGAATTTAAGGCGACGATTAAAACATAATCCCTTGCAATTGAGTTAGCAGAATTTGTTAGTATTTGCAAAGATCTGCAGATGTGTACGACCTCTGACGGGCGTTTGACACTGTTTTTAATGTATCGAGAGTGATTGGTGAATCTGTCAAGAAACCATTTCAAAAATTGTAGCATTGAAACATTTATAACTTAATAGATTTTGGTATTACCTGATTTCACTGGTTAGAAGTAGAAAACCATAGATGAATAAAATACTCGCTGTTCCATAGAACATGAGCATTCCAAAACATAGAACCGATCCGAGGAATTGTGGAAGGACGAGTATCAAAGGTGGGTATATGTGGATCCACTTAGGATAGTTATAATACGCACTCAAGAATACAGCATTAGATGGTTTATAATTATTAGATGATGCAAATAAAATCGGGCAGAAGAACATGAATGAAACGAAGAGCAGGAGGAGTGACTCACAACCAGTTTTCCAGTCCATATTCCAAGTCAGATAACGATCTAGCAAAATCATATATATAAAAATGGAAGTGACTCTTCCACTGTCTCTTTCTGTGCGTGGAATTAAATGCGTATAATTTTAAAAAAATGTTCATTTAAAGTCCGATTTGAACCTTACGGTTCCTTACAGACTAATCATTTAACATTTTTTCCTTTG
>JAQFYE010004978.1:0-12565 GCA_034694305.1 Protaphorura glebata
AAATGTCTGCGGACACGTACATGTGTTTTGAACAGATTTTAGATTGCTAGTGATGAGAATTGTGAATTGACTTGAATGACTGTTGTTTCGTGGCAGATGACACGGCACTTTCACTCATAACATTAACCACTGCATGGTGACGCTACACGCCGATCTTTTATGACTCGGAAATACATTATTCAAGAATAACAATTAAAGAAATATTAACTAAATACCGTATGTTCATAAACAATACACATTCAACTTCCCCAAATATTTTGAACATAATATACAACTAAGAAGATAAATCGAACTCTACTATAGAACTTTTCTAGACGGTATAATGCCAGAAAATTAGCCGACCTGCACAAAACGCATTCAACACCGAAACAGATAGTGGCGATACCTAGTCCTACAAATATATGTAATTATGTATATTATGTATGTATATGTAGAATACAGTAACCAGTGATGAACGGATAAAAATTTGCCCTGTAATTTCCTTCTCTTCTAAAGTTTTCTCAATTTTTTTAGGGCTGAATCCCATTCGCTTGGGTAGTGAATACGCCAGTACTTTTCCCAAATGTTGTAAGTGCCGGAGTGCATGAGTAGTTGCATTCGTGAATGGAAGTATTCCAACCATCAAATGTAAAAGCAATTGAATCTTCGTATAATGATTCGTCCTCTTTATAGAATATTAAATGCTTGTTCTTCAGTTTCTTGTATTCAATGAACGTATCCACAACTGAGTTCTCATGAATAAACCCTCTCTTGGAACAAACAGATGCCTCGGCACAGATATTCTCTGGCATTAAATCCAACTTGTTTATTACAAAGTTGCTGAGATGAGATCGGGTTTCATCGTCATTCGTTGATTCAATCACAATCCATTTCCAGAGCTCTTTTGGATTTAATCCATAGACATGAAGAATTTTTACTATGTGCGCACAGGGCACTCTTATGTCATTGTAATGACTTGCCACATATGTTGTGGGTTTGGAAATACAATTCTGAATAATGGCTTCGTTTTGCCAAAAATATATTAATAAAGTACTTGCATCTTTATAAATTAATAAGTCGGCCCCAAAGCTCGATCCGGAATAAAATCGATAGGATTGTGCCTATGAGAAGCGTGTAATATTACTTGGATTAGGTATTGGATTGATGAGATCTACGACAAATATACTGCAATATTCATTTGTAATCACAACTGTAAGTTGACCCCATAGTCCCAGCATTAACCTGCAGACGAGTTTCAGCGTTGAATTTTCCGTAACTTCACTCGAGAAGTCAGGTGCTGTTTCGAGTATACTTCCAGCAGTCACGGCACATACATTGTAAAAGCAATTCCATGTATTTTTCCTATGTGGTATTTTTCTTAAATATATGATGCACAAAACAGATGGAATTAGGATTACTGCTGCAGCAAAGCAGTACCACAATTCGGCATCAAATGGATCAATGTAAAATGTGTACGACAACACTTCTCTCGTATATTCACAAGTTGCAAAGTTATAACTAGTGCTTCCAACAAGCACGACAAGTGGCTGGTTATCATGAATGCCTTCACTTATACCGTCTACTTTTTGGATTAAGGTAATCACCATTTTATGAAATTTTGCAGTATATGAGTTTTTATCATTTTTCACAGATTTGTCGAAGTACACGATTTCCTCACAAAGCAACATTCGTATAATACTATCCAGACTATACAGGCTTGGGTCAGGTTTCTTAAATGAATTCGTTGTAAATTTGATCGTATGGGTCATAATGTTGATATCCGATGGAGTTCTGGCAGCTCTGTACACATTGCGGTCCGCAGTGCCTCAAATACGAATTCGTAGTTGGAACGTGAATTTATATTTGCAGTCGGAATTTTCGTGTAGATTGAGTGCCATCCAAGATGAGCTCCGAAAACGACTAAATTTTTGCTGTGCTCGTGAAGACTCCCAGTTAAATTATATGAGGGTCCCTCACGAGCATGGAAAATAATGTATTTCCTTGACACCATAGAATCTGATTTCTTCTCCGGAATACGTGGTAGAACAAATTCTTGTGATGATCCTGAGTTCTCATAAAATGAAGGTAGGAGAACAAATTATGGTAATTCGAAGCAAGTGAAGTAATTGTAGAGGTAACAGATTTGCATTATTCTTTTAATATGTCTATCAATTTTATCAATGTCTAAAATTCTCAAGTCCTGAGGAATAATTATTAATGCACGACAGGTGATATCTCTTCTCAGGGTAATGTGTCTGTATAATATAATGTATATCTAGTGTCTGTATAATATAATGTGACCGGCAAAGTGAATGGATCTAATTCAATCTCGTAATAATGTCTCACATGAATGTCTAGTTGCGTGTGACAACGACTAAACTCACGTAGCACCTTATTCAAGTACACAAAACAAATTAATTTAGTCGGAATAGGTTGAACAGAATTTCCATTGACCGGGGGGCGTAGTGCAGATATCAACCTTAACTCCAATGTCGTTGACGAAGGCGTAGACATTAAGATTAGTAAGATAACTGTGGTAAAGAATGTGTTGGTGCTCGCCACATTGCCAACTTCTGAATGAGTTTCACAATATCGAATATTCTCCTTAGTTCAACGACACTAGATTCTCAGAGGCCGTTCCCGTCAATTTGCTGAGCCAGATTAATTTTATAATAAAAGTAGCTTGGTTGCATGTTTGCTTTATGCCGCTTCATTCAGATGCTAGTACCTGCCAAGCACATATTTCTATCACTAACAAATGAGATTCGATGTCATCCCGCTAATATGGATCCTGATATGTTGCTGCAAAGCACATAACACCTTGCCAGCAAAACCAGGACCGGCCAAACAATTGACGTAATAAAAGACAAGTGTCGAAAGAAAAAGTTCCACTGTATTGCGTTCCACTGTATACTGAGCTCCTTGGGAATAATCTTTTTAGTGGTATTTCAACAAACCATCAAAATTATTACGAAAGTAGAAACAATGAAGAAACAAAAAATCAGAATTGTACAGAACTACGCACTAAAAACTACAAGAATGTAAATATCACCTTTGGTTTTCTCCTAATCGTTGCTGAATAAAAGCAAGATTTAGATTTCCTTCTGTACAAAGTTCGATCATTAGAATTCACACGTATAAATCAGGAGATACTAACTTAATACAAGATTGAAACTAGTTTTCTGACACGATTGTATTACTCGGGATGATGAAGTGATTCATTTCTGTTCACTTCGATGAACTACTAAAGTATTAGTAAGCAAATGTATAACCGTGTTTGAAACTGGATCGGGAATCCAGTCGAATTAATATTATTGGCGTCTGAGTAAAGCTATGTTATCAATATTTATGATTAGCAAACAGTTCCCTTTTAGCGCTTGTGCATTGTTTAATTTTGATGGCCACAACGCCGTTACGTCATCCATTTGCTATCGATTTGTTTGGACAACTTTGAATTCTCGTGACGGCTGAAATTGAAGTCCACATCGAGCTCGTGTTACACGGTGGTTTACATATGGAAATCCTCGTATTTTGTAAACACTGTGCGATGGTTGCTGTGAGGATATACTCGCAGAGAGCGAGGAGTTCCAATCCTAGAGGAAATGGAATCCAGGCGATAGCATGGGACGGTGTTTGACGATTTTCTAAGGTTGAATCAATTTATATTACATTTTCTACTAGAAAGCCCAGAGCAAGATAAGATATATTGTTGGATGCCATATCGTGAATTTCACACTTATAAATGTCTGGCTATGATATTATCCATGCGACAACAAGTTTAAATTCTAGTAAGTGTTCCTCGAATTGCTGCGGGAGTTCTATATTACATTATAAGAGATTAATGTGAGTGATGTGTGAATTGTTGGATCTGATCGAATCTACTACGCGTCAAATTTTTCATAAGTACTTACGACGTTTCCATTTAATTTGTTTCCAACTGGATGCATACATGTCGTGTGACTGTCAAGGAAGTTACATTTAAAACAAATTGATAATATTTCATCGTAATACGTAGTTGTGCTACATTTCCACGACGAATGGACTGCTGGAAGCTTCCTCGAAATGAAACCCTTGGAAAAAAATAAACTGAAAGCATCGATTAAGGTAAATGCTTCTTTGTCTACTCTATGTGTCGAATATAAGATACCAGCGAACCCGATAGCTCGTAAATGGTGCAATGACTAGTGAAACTACCGCATAAAGAGACAGATTAGTTTTTTCTATTTGTAATAATTATTCCACTAATTTCTTGATGGTATGCACATGATATAACATATCAATGGAATAGGGCGTTGATCATCCTCTGTGGTTGCTTTGTCTTTGTTGTCCATAACAGTGACAATGACCATCGAACAAACGAGGTAGTACGATGACGAACAATTTATTGCGCCGATGGATACTTGAAAGTTAGACTTTTCTAAATTATATTTCCGGGATAAAATTAAATCCAATTCATAATTTATATAATTAGAGTTAACCCTAATATTAATAGGCGATCTCGAAGCATTGCTTAGGTTAGACGACTCTGGAGACCTTTTGGAATATTTAAATTCTGGAAAATTTTTGACCCGTTGTGTACATGTGCTCAGTTGAATTTTCTGGCCGTTCAAGTGTCGGTGTAATGTGATGACGTTGGCAAAATGGAGTTTCAATTTCAATATCGCAATTATTTCTCACATGAAATTCTAATTGTGTTTGGTAATGTTTAAATTCAGTTAGCACCTTATTCAAGTTCACAAAACAAATTAATTTAATATGATTAATTGGACAAAGATTTTCGTTGACCTGTGGGGGAGGTGCGGATTTCAAGCTTAACTTCAATGTTGTTGGCGAGGTTGAAAAGATAACGACGAGTAATATGATTTTGATAAGAATGTATTGCTGCTCGCCATATCGCCAACTCAGTAGAAGTTCCGCGCGCGTAGAGTTTAGCTTAATAAGAGGTTTATATTTTCTGCCAAGTGAGGGAAGCCTGTCTTACACAGAAACGACTGACCAAGAAAGGCATCTGTTGAAATTAAGTCAAGTTTGCAGATGACTAGGCGAAAGTGCAGACGAAAAAAATAATCACCTGCAAAAATTAAGAACATTTCTACATTCGACATTTCCATCTGACACAAACAAAAATGTGACAATTTTAATTTCATTTCGGCTATATATAGAGTCTTGGTCTCAAGTCAGACGGTTGAGGTCTTGTGGGTTTCTCTCTTTTAGAGGGGGAAACTCGATCAAGTTGAGGAAGAAATTTGCTAATATATTTTATCTCGTCCAGGGCTTGGTATCACTGGGGCCAAACATAATTCGCATTGTTCTCAATAGTCTGCGATTTCTTGTACGTAACTTCAGGTTCTTTCCTGGGAGACCCTAATATTAGTGTAGGTGTTCCAATTTGAGGGCACATATTCCTGTACATGATCTTCAAATTGAATTCGTCTCCATTAGTACTGCTTTCCTTCGCCGGATGTCAGGTGTAGAATTTCGATTTTGGATTTGAGACGTGCGTGGCTGGAAAAGTTTCGCTGTTCTTTGGTGGTGTTGGGATGTGTATCTTAAGGTGAGGTGGAAAACGCTTACTCCCTAGTTTAGGCGCAATCCATTATAATTGATTCTTCGGACCACCTATGCATTTGTCGCCTAGCCGTCCATTTCGGACATCTGATATGACGATTTTCGATAAAAATGTTCGTGACATTCTCCTTTGGAATTCACACATCTTGTATTGTAATCAACTGCAATGGAGTGCTAGGCCACGTCAGCATTGTTTGGATGCTTGGCAGTACCTAAGTGTTCCCGTAGACTTCCTCTTTAGAACATGTCATAACATAATTTGGTGTACGCAAAAAAATCAGATTCATTTCTCACAAGTTTACGTGTACAAATGGGCAGATACTCACCAGTCACAAGTACTAATGGGATACCCTATTGAAAAAAGTAATGTTTTGGTTGAAACGCGGGAAAATGATGACTACAGATATGCAACCTACCACAATCCTACCAAAAACCAAATTTCAGCTATTGAAAATTAAAAGATGAGTTTATTGAAAAATAAATTCAAAAGTGAAACCAAGCAAATACGTTTCGGATGCACAAAACAAAAAGGCATGTCATGACTGCATAAGATTAAAGGTTTTAACAGCAATGCCAAGGATATAAACAATACCATAAACAATACGCAATCTGCTATTCCGTTTAATGGGATTCTGTCTACTCAATAACATAATTCAAAACTACAGACATTGGAGACATTTGCATTCAAAAACCTACTACTTCAACTATGTCATCATGATTGTGGATAAAGTGAACTATCACAAGACATGAATATGTAATGAACTCGAAAGTGCAATTTTGCGACTTTATGGGTTAGAAAACGTAAAATTAAAATTTGTTAATAAATCAATGAATGGAACATCCTGCTGTATTATATCCCATCTCCACGAATCATATATATTTCATGCAAGTTTTATAATTGTCAGGTTGACAATCAAACTCTAGAGTAAAAACGATAATAAAGTTCAGTGTCAGTGTCATAGTCAAGACTAAGTTCCCGTCCTTAGCTTAAAGTTTTGCTAGAAATTCGAATCTGACAGAATTATTCAGATGGATAAGGCGACTTTGAAAATTAGTACGCTATAATGAACGTTGTACAATCAAAAAAGTCTGCAAATAAAATGTTATAAACACCATGTGTCTGTAAAAATTTTATGTGAAAGCAGAACAAATGATGGTAGTTCGAAGCAAGCAAAGTAATTGTAAAGTCGACAATATTGCAATCTTCTTTTAGTGTATCTGTCTATTTTGTCATATTCTAAAATTGTGGCCTCTTGAGAAATAATAATTAAAGTACGACAGGGAAATTTCCTTCTTAAGACAATATCAGACGCATACGTGTACTCGCTTGAATTTTCTGTCTAATCTTTCGTTGTATGCGTGTAATATAATCTAACTGTCGAAACGAATTGATCTAATTGAATCTCGTAATTATGTCCCAAATGAATATCTAATTGATTGTGACAATGTTCAAATTCACCGAGCACCTAATTCAAGTCCACAAAACGAATAAATCTAGTAGGAGTGCGTTGAATACTAAATGTTCCATTGTGGAGTGGGTGTACGGCGGATTTCATGAATGTATTCAAGGTTGTAGATGAAGACGAACAAATTACGACGAGAAATATGACAAGGACATGGAATGTGTTCTTCTTCGCCATATCGCAAAGTTATATCGCAAAGTACTGGCAAATTCTCAGTAGCAAGTATAATCCTCAACACAAACGGACTAGAATTTTAGAGACGGTGTTCATCAATTTGTTACGGCAGTTCTATTTTTGAAATTTTGAAAATGAATTTTGAAACATGAAAATAAATATCGATGAGCTGGTGCGTGAAATTCGGTTTCAAACCCTCCAGATTTCGCATGCTAATAACGCAAGGGAGTGCAAAAATAAGATACTTTGGAAACTACGAATTTTTGAAACGGGGTATATCCTTTTGGGACACCCTGTAGTATAAAAGTAGCTTCACAATTTTAGAAATACTTGCCTGGTCGATATATGGTTGTATGCAATGCAACCATTCTCTGCAGCCCATATACCTTTTTCCACTACAACTCTAACACTAACAAATACCACGGGTTGTGACCTAGTCTGATTGTTTAGTACAGACGAGTCTCACAGCAGTGGAAGTGAAGAACTCTACGTCGTTCGCTTTACAGTTTTAACAGTAGCACTTGCCTATTCGATATAACAAGAGAAAATATTCTCTCGTCTGCAATACACATTCCACACTGAAACTGGCAGTTGCGAATCCTAATCCTATCAAATAAATGTAGAATACAGAAACCATTGTTATATGCATAGAAATTCGCCGGAGTCCTGTATTTTATTTCCCTTCCATTGTTTTTTTCAAAAATTTCAGGGCTGAATCCCAGTCGCTTGGGTGGTAAATATGCCAGTGTATGTCCCATATGTTGTAAATCCCTGACTGCACTAGTAGTTGCATTCGAGAATAGAAATATTCCTTATTCCAACCCTCAAATGAGTAAGCAATTGAACCCTCGTATAAAGATTTGTCCCATTTGTGAAAGATTATACGTTTGTTCTTCAGTTTTGTGTATTCAATAAATGTACTCACTACTGCGTTTTCATGAATGAATTCTCCCTTTGAACAAACTGATGCTTCGGCATTGACATTTTCGGGTTTCAATTCAAATCTGCTTGTGATAAAATTACTCACACGGGATCGGAATTTATCGTCATTCTTTACTTCAATCACAACCCAATTCGAAAGCTCTCTTGGAGTTAATTCGTAGTCATCAAGCAGTTTTGCCACGTGGTCACAACGTATTTTTGTTCCACGGTAACTATTTTTCAAATATGACGTGGGTTTGGAAATATAATTCTGAATCACTTATTCGTTTTGCACGAAATGTGTTACTGAAGTGTATGGATGCTCGTAATAGAATGTATTCAAATTAAAGTTATATACCGAATAGAATCGATAGGATTGTGCCTGTGTGAACCGTGTTATATTCCTTGGATATGGTGTTGGCGTGATCAGATCTACAACAAATATACTACGATATTCGTTTGTAACCACGACTGCAATTATACCCCATAGTCCCAGTATTAACCTGCAGGTGAATCTCAGCGCTGAATTTGTGGCAACTTCATCTGACAAATCAAGAATACTCCCAACAGTCACGGCACAAACATTGTAAATGATCTCAGCGCTGAAATTTCACACATTCTTCCCGCGTGGTATTTTCCATATGTATAAAATGCACAAAACAGATGGAACTACGATAACGGTTGCAGCAAAATAATACCACACTTCAGCATCAAACGGATCAATGTAAAATTTGTGCGACAGCTTTTCGCTGGTGTGGTTAACTACCCGCTACTACCGCTAATGCTACACCTAAAAGTAGCTGGTTATTACGAATGCCTCCATCTAAACTTTCAGCTTTGTAAATTAAATTTTGGAATGTGGCAGAAAATTTATACAGTATCATTGTATCGTTTCCCTCGAACTCGTCATAGCTTACAATTTCTTCACAAAGTAAGATTCTGGTAATGGTTCCATGATCTAATTGTGCGTCTGGTTTGATAAATGGATTCTTTGTAAACTTGACAATGTAGTTCATTATATTGACTTCCGACACGGTCACACGGTTCTAGATGTTCTGTATACTTTTCCATGCTTTGTCTCGTTCAATAATATCTTCATTGCGGTCTGCACTGACTCAAATAATAATTCGTAGTTGGAAGTTGAACTTGCGTTTGTTTGAATTTGTGCGTAGAATGAATTCCAACCAAGATGAGCTTTCTAATACACGATTCAAACGAAAGAATATAGCGATTCCCATTCCGTCGATTGCAAATGTGTTTCTCTTTAAATTCGAATTACCGTGACGTTATGGCTCCAAAAAACAAAATGTGGACAAATCCAGTTGTGGCCGCCATAAGCCGTTGAAAAATATTTGCGACGTCAAATCATGTACCTAAAATAGTAAAGTGTCTCAAGTTTTGTTTACAAATTAATTCCTCGGATCCCCGAAGAATTGAAGTATAATCGTTCTGTTTATATGAAAGTGATGTGTCATTCTTTGTTTTCCAATAATGCATAGTAATGCTTATTCCAAGGAAATTACGTAATTCCTCTACATCATTTACACTTTTCATGATGAACCAATACATATGAAGATTTTTACAAGGCAATCTTTGCCATTTAAAGTTAAGCATTATACGGTAGGTTGGGAGACTTACTTACTGCGGATACAATTAAAATTAATTAGAATTCAACTTTTATTGCAAATTAGCTTTCTGTCATTAAATCTGAAAATTAAGATAATACCCCAAATTATAAATTCCATTATTATGGTCGGAACAAACTACGTACGGCTCAGGAATTAAAGCGTTCACTTTTCAAGCTCATACACGCAGTTCCGTCTCAGACGTCAAATGATCCAGGCAAAATGAACTTTATTAAATTAATATTGTTTGGATTCTTTGGATCTGTAACTTTACTTTTAATACTTGAATCACACGGAGTTGGTATGTCGAATACATTGAATTGAAGAATTAGTACACTGGTCCGTTTAAGCAGGCATATTTTGTTACAGAGTCTTTTGGCCTCTCGTTTGGCGGTGGTAAAAACTGTGTGAATGGATACCGAGTACCAGACAGGCGAGGACCTAAACAAGGGAGAGCTTATGGCCAACTTAAGAGAGAAAAGTGTACATCTAATACCTAAAATTAAATAGAAAAAAAAATGAAGGAGAATTTTTTTATTCAATTCATGGGGTCATTCTTGTCCTCACAATATCAATTTCATTCCCGTCACCAGGTCAACCTCATAATTGTGGCTCCGCGCAAAGCCACGTCCACTTTAGTCTAAATCTCGGCTCTATGTGAGGGAAGATCTTTACTCTATGGTGTTTTTTTATCTCTTAGATTACTTTGAAATTGGCGGGTCGGAAACTCAACTAAATATTTGTTGACGTCAGTGCAAAAAAAATGTTAAAAAAATACAAAAAAAAATAAGTTCGAAATTTCTCAAAATATATAAAATCGAAAAAGATTGAAATTTCAAGAAAAATCAAAATTGAGAAGAACAAATTTTAAATAAAAAAATTTAAATTTAAATGGAAATCCAAATTGCTTTCATGACATAGGTTTGGAATTTTCTTTTCTAAATTTCAATATTTTTTTTCAAATTTTAATATTTGCCGATTTTGAATTATATTTATTTTGAGAAATGTTGACCTTATTTTTTTTTATTACTTATTTAACATTTATAAGCACTGACATCAAACAAATATTCAATTGAGTTTGCGCCGGGCCAATTTCAAAGAAGTCTAAGAGGTACAAAATGCCCTGCGGAACTTTTGCTGCAAAATACTTTGTGTGACCTCCACAGGTCAAGGTGTAATGTGCGTAGACAGGAATTATAGAAAACTTTTCTGCAATAGACCTCACTTTTATCACACAAACACGAGAGGCATTTTGCGGAAAGCGTTTCTTGAATCCCCATCTACGTGAATTACATCTTGACATCTGGAGGTCATCAAAAAGTGTTAAGGATATTTCACGCACTGTTAGGGTAAGTGAATGGACTTGCAGAAAAAATTTTGGGGCGAATTCCATGAATAGTTGTGGTTCCCCTGAGAGCCAGTTCTATTTAAAAATTAAAGTGGCTCAGTGGACTTTGCAAATAGTTGGATCTGGTCTAATAAAAAATGTAAAACAAAAATTCGGTTTCAAGTCCTCTATTGGACGACGACATAAATTATTTTAATACATTTTTGTATTAAATGTAAGTATAGATGATTTCCACAGCAGTCATTGTAATTTTACAATTTAATTTGCAAATAACAAATCTGTGTCATTTGCACCTTCACAAAAGTTGTTCATGAGCCCAATGGCTACAATTTTTAGTAAGGTCTGTGCAGAGTCGTTTCCTGCGGTCGTAAAAATTCCTATTATACAATGACCTCTGACCCTTCAGGAGGAATCTGAAATTCGAGGATGTGTCCCCGAATAATATTTTGGTAATCAAGTGATTTTGAAAATTGAATTAATATTCATATATTAATCAACCAAAAATGAATCACACAAAAGAATATTACAGAAAACATCACGCACTTTGAGACAAATCATGGCTCATCGTATATTTCTACAATTATGTCTTATTCAATGCTAAAATAAAATACAGATTCATCAAAATATAATAATCATGGCATTGCAAGCCAAAGTGCGGACACTTATATTTAAACAAAACCATTCTGAGCAACGTCACTTGGATTCCGAGTGTCAAGGTTAAGTTTGAGGTCACTCCAGAGTCTCAGGAGTCTCTCCCACACCAAATTGCCACCGAACTGATACCCTCTCCCTCTGTATCGAGTCAATAGTCCGCGTAATATTCCATGTGTCCCTCTTTCAAATCCGGTGAGTACTCCTCGCATATTCGGAGTCGGAATTTCTAAAATATCTTCCAAGAGTCGAAGAAGGAACACGTCACCCAAATTGTTCCACTCGTAAATCCTTTCGTTCTCTTTTCGAGAAAATGCATTGTTCAGTCCCTAAAAGTAAAAGGTCAAATGGTGGTAAAATATATATGAGAAAGGTCAAGCGGAGGTTCGATGAAGGATTAGTGGGAGAAAACCCTCGGACCCACGTCCCTTGACACTAAAAAGGTGAAATCCCCTCGGATTTACGACCCTAGAGACTAAAAATGGCCAAAACCCTCGGATTTACCACTAGAGATTAGCAAAGGGCCAAACCCCTAACATCTAGGACCTCAGAGAGTAACAAATGGTCAAAATCCGGGAATTTACGACCGTGGATAACAACAAGGATCAAAACCCCGGAATTTACAATCCTAGTAAAGGGTCACAAACGGTCAAAATCCTGGAACTTACGAACCTAGATAACAAGGGTCAAACCCCTTTGATCTACGACCCCAGAGAGTAACAAACGTTCAAAATCCTGGAAATTGCGGCCCCTAGATAACAGCAAGGGTCAAAACCCTGAGATTTACTACCTTAGAGACTAACAAGTGTCAAAACCCTTGGATATACGACCCCAGA
>JAQFYE010004979.1:0-12564 GCA_034694305.1 Protaphorura glebata
CTTTTGGCCGTAGCTCTATTGCGTCATGCCAACTTCACCACACCATACCTCATGTAGTTCCGAACCCCGCCATCCTGCTTGTTTGCAGGGGCGTCTGGTGTGGTGAAGTTGGCATGACGCAATAGAGCTACGGCCAAAAGTCAAGTCATGGTCGCCATGATACTCCAGTAAGGACGAACCCAACAGTACCTACAAGAAAAATAAATCGCGCTGCGCGCGCGGTGTAAAAGAATAGTTCCTTAGCTTGACATAATGGTTAATGGGAAACACGCGCGCGGCTCGCACGTAAAGCCACGAGCCGGTACCCCCCTTTTCAAAAATTTGGGTTTTGGAGTAAGCTTCGCACTGTATATGTACATAACATTTAATTTCAATATTAAGGCGGACTGTGTATTCAAAAAATGTAAAACTTACTTGGAAATTAAGGACGCCAAAAAAGTTCATTCTGACCGAAGGATTTCGACGAGACCAAACATACACCAGCATTAATGTGAATGCGTGTCCAAGGAATATTAAATTCGCGAAATATGCGATGAGCTGAAATAAAAATACAAAGAACTTGTATAATAGGTAAATGCATTTGGAAAAACCGTATATAAAGAATCCAATCCAGTTTATCAAAAGTGTTAAAATGTCAAATACAGTGACACGTCTGGAATTATAGCCATGTCATCAGAGCAAAAAAATACTGCACCTGCAAGCTACGGTTTACGGTTAAGTTTTTAACTTACAATTTTGACAGTGGAATTCTCAGTAAATTCTCAATTCTTACCAATGTAATGGAGGCACCAAAAAGAAACATCATCACGAAGTCTGACGTTCGACCTTGAAAAGACGACTCCTCGAGTGTACGGCAGTATCGGTAGGTAAATATAATGTTGAACACAAAATTAAAACTCAATGTTCCAAAGAAGAGGTAATTGGTCAGTAATCGCCACCACTACAAAATATCATAAAGTATTACGGAAATTGGACAAGGTAATTTATAAAGATAAAATCTACCTGATATTGCTGAAAAACCAGGTAAGGATTGAAATACAGGTCGTACGGCGTAACCAACTCCATGTGCTGCGTTTAAAATAAAATAAAATTAACCATAAGTTTAAATAATAAAAGGCAAGTAGAACCCGAGCTAGGAATGGGTCGAATCGTTAAAGTCCTTACATCTAATGGTTTACAGTCTCATACGAAAACATGTTTACAAGGACATAGAAACCAGACATCCTAGAGTCAAGAAATAACGGTTTATCAGTTAAAATTTACGATCGGAAGTAAGCTAAGACATACCTAGTCCCTGTATACAGTATGTTATGAATACAAATTCACTTTACCACTAATGCAAAAAATTATAACAGTAGGCAAAAAAGGCGGGTGCCGAATTATTTCTACCACCTTGCGCCTTTAAGTGACTCGCTCGTTTGATAAACATTTATTCTAGTCAGATGAATGATAACTCAATATACCGCTTGTCGAACAGGGTTGGTAAATAACCTTGATTTTTTCAAAAAAATCAAAAAATCAATTGTTTTGATTTAATTGTATGATTTAATAAATCGGATTTATGTGATTAATCCTAAAGCCATAAAAATCAAAGATTTAAATAAAAATTCCGACCTAAATCAGATTTTTTGAATTAAATCAGCAGACTCTTTGATTTAATTCAAACATATTCTGCACATGTACACGTTCATTAAAGAAATTGGAATTACGTGAAATTATGAAAGAATAAAGGGAGTTGATAGAATTGTACGTCGGCATTTCGTTCGTTCGGAATACTCGATCCCGGTAATCTTCACGTGATTAATTTTTTTTTTATTTAAATCACAGATTTAAATCAACGAAAAAACCAAATAAAATAAATCTGATTTATACCATTTGATTTAAATTGAATTTAATCATTCGATTTAAGTCAACCCAACCCTGATGTCGAATGTAATGTAGATTAACAATAATTTTGACAACAGAGCATTAGAACATGAAACTTTAAATTGCAATGAACCTAGCTCCGTATGTCTTCTTATTTTAGGTCGGATTCGGGCCTCGGGCTTACAGCCCCTTCGCTGACCTCTAGCGCTCCTGTGGGCTAATGGTCTCCTTCTAAGGTCCTAGCTCCACGCGTCCCAGCAGACTAGTGGTACAAGTCGCTATTACCCCCTCGTGATGTCGAGGGTTCTATCAGACCGACTTTAAATAACTTCCATTTTTAAAGTTTGTAACTATGTAACTACTCCATAGTTAGCTTAGTGTTTATTTTTTTTAGATCATCAGACATACATACCGCCTAACTGTCCAATTAATTGGATTAAAAAGCTAATGTCCATTCTTTTACACACATTAACTACGCATGTATTCGACATACGGAAAAGTCAGTGATTCTGTCACAGGAATTAGATTTACTGAAAAACCTTCCTTCGGTTCTGTGAAGATTAATAATTGATTATAGATGAAACTCACAACTGCGAGTGTAGTTAGAACGCATGCTGAGGTGAATACACGAGTTACGATAGGAATTTCCATGTATCCATTCCAAATGTTTTGATAGGCCATGATGGTGAATTCGTCTGGATCCGTCAGTCCACAAACTTCTACTGCTGACTGAATTCTGATTTGATTGCCAATTGATGAATCAGCTTAAAGACTTTCTATCTTTCCTGATATGGAATTGTGATTGGGATCAATCACTAGTAAAACGAATCCACAGTAATAACAATAAGAGTAGTAGGTTTTACATTGAATGCCCAAAATTTATTTCAGAAATGGACTATCACTTAAATTCTGACTTATTTTGACACAACTCACTTTTTTACGTGGACTTCGTTGTGAAAATGGAATGAAGAACCAAGATGTAATTGAATCCGCGCGCCGACTCAACTGACAGTGGCCAAAAGTCTCAAGTTTAACTGTTTGTTCTGTAGCCGTGTAACCTTTAGTTTCTTACCAATTTTAGTTCATCGGCATTCTACGTCTACCACTTGATTTCCAAGTCATCGTCATCAATCAGGTGTAATACAAGTGTGCTAACCGATGACGTTGATGCACGAATCGTCGGATTTCCTAACGCCTAATGATAACTCTAGTTAAGTGAATGTAACCGTCTATGAGTATTAATAATTTAAGCCAGCCGAACATACAAAACTAAAGGTAACCTATTTGTACAAGAAAGTACAGGGCATTCAATTCAGATCTTAGAGGTTTCTTCGCACGATACCCAAAATTAGCGATAAGTGTAAGTATTGAAAATCAATCAGACGTTAAGGAAGATATAAGATATATCCAGGTACTTATGTTCAGTTACATTGCGAAAAGTGGCAGAACCCAGCAGCGGAAATGAATATTTACATCCGATATTTACAATAATTCCGACGATGTTCATTTATTGAAGGATATTCATTTGTTGAAGTGGCGATTCCACATTATTCGCAAGCGTCTGCAAATCATCTGCGATGAATCCTGCACAAATCATCTGCCAATTAGGCCCAGCTTCTAATTTCCAGAAACAATTGCAGGTTGGTATGGCAGAAGTTGTTGCAGGTCTTTGCTGCCATATGTGAATGCTCCTTCAAATTTTGGCATTAATTGCAGAAGAAAATTGCATGCCCTGAACTGCTATATTGAATCGCCAATTAATGGAAAAATAAATAGTGTTTGATTAATTTTACAGCTGCGTCCGTGTCCTTACGAGGAAACTATTTGAGGAGTGCGAGGGAGTTTTAAGAAAGAATAAGATTTTTTGCGACCTGAATTCCTAAGATTTAATAAAAATACATTCAAATATGCAAAGTTTATGACGTTTTTATCTTCTAATTTATTATTCTAAACATTTCAACGTTTTCCTGATTTTTTTTCTTTTCGATTTTGAAAATTTTTTGAGTCTTGAGGTCAGTTTTTTTGGAGAAAGTTACATGGGGTATCTCATGTCTCTTTGCACTTTTTTTTAAAAAAAAGTTTTGAGTGTTGCGTGAGCTAATGACATTTTTGAGGGTTTGCCGCAAAGGTCTTTCAGAAAAAAATGTTTGGCCGAAATCGGCGAGATACACCTCAAATATAGGGCTTAGGGCTGCAAAATCAGCAACGCAAAACTGTTTTTTGCGAGGAAGTGCGAGGTCGGAAAAAGTATTGGATTGTGTTGTTCTGCAAACCACCCACTCGCTGACTCGTTCCCTCGGAATTGAATCTCTGTTGGGGGCTGTGTTTTCCTCAGAGCCCAAGGGATTTGGAATGAGTTCCTCTTTTTGTCTGTAAACATCGTCATTCTGACTTTGGCTGACGGGATGAGTGCGTAGTTCTCCATCACCAAATTCAAAACCAAGTATTTAAACTCCCGTTCATACGAGTGTCAGTGTCCTCAGAATCGAACTTACGATTAGAATCCGTCATCCTCGTCAGTCTAATTTATCATACAGAGTTAGTGTGCTAGTTTTAAGAATCATCAGTACTTACAATCAAGAGCGAATGACGTAAGAAAGTAGTAATTTTATTATTTTTACACGGATCATGTAGTAATGAGACAAGCCAACAGGGTTTTATTAAGGTAATGTATAATTTGTTTAGAAGATATTACACATAATTCTACACATAATATGTATATCAGGAAACTCCGTCGAGCCATAAACAGCAAAAATGGTAGTTTTTAATTGGTCAACATTTCTTTTGTCTATCAATTCTTTCAGTTGTCTAAAACTAATGACAGTAATGCAACATCTATTTCAAGTTCGAAGCTTAAACTTTAGTCGCAAGATATTTCGAGATATCGCCGTTCTAAATACATATGTACATGTGTACATCCTTTTCATCTGGAAACCATTGTGTCTTCCGTTAGAATTATGTAGAGGGTTCGGGTCGGTTAGAGTATAGAGTTCTAACCAACTGAGCTACAATAAAAACGTTTGTACACGTATTCGTCCGATCCGAAGAGCTGACTAAAACATTCACAATTTGTATTGTAATTATTTAACTTTCATTGCAGAAATGGACGCGAGACAGAAGTCCTTCAAAGAACGAAGAACTTTTGGTAAGAAAATATTTTATTGCTATAATTGGGAGTTGTGAATTTTAGATTTCTTTGCTTTAAATTAAGAAATATGGCCGTCTTTATATGCTGTAAGTAGAAACAGAAATTTCGGGGCACGACAGTATCGCAAACCGTTAGGAGGGACTCACAAATTAATAATGAATATGAATATGTGGTCAGTACTCCGAATTTGCCTCGTTTTAGCCGATTTTGAGAAGGTGTGTCATCTGCCTGTCTTTACATCCTGTACACAACCCACACCCTAAATCTAAGTCACATTAGTCAAACATGTTAATTGTGAAGGTAGGCCAAGAATCGAAATGGACTTTAAGATTTCAGCCACCACGCACACTTTGCTGGCCAATCGAATCTAATGAAAACTTCTTTTTCCTTCTGTACCCAGGAACGACGGTTGCGAAAAGGTTTTATATTTAGCAGGACTTCAGCATTTAGGTAGACACCTAAAATATCACAAATTATTACCATTGTGATTTGTGACATTTGTGACAATTGAACATTTGTATTAGTATTAAGCTAATTGAAATAAAGATGGCTTAATTTTATATATCCTGTGCTTTGAATGTCTTAGGTCAGCGTGTTCGAGAGGTTGAAAGTGTACAGAGGGAACACCCGAATAAAGTTCCAGTAATAATCGAACGCTATGCAAATGAGAACCAGCTCCCGCCGCTTGATAGAAGCAAGTTTTTAATACCTGAGCATGTTACAGTCGGCGAACTTATGAAAATTTTAAGGTACTTTAATATTACATATTTTTTCCTGATAACTTTTAAGTTAGAACTGGAATTGGGTGTTATATTAATCAAATGATATACTTATTTTGCTTGACAGACGACGCCTGCAACTCAACTCTTCGCAATCTATTTTTCTCCTCCTTAATGGAAGAAACCTGCCTGCTACAGCAGCTACCTTCGCCGAAATATATTCCGACGAGCGTGACCCCGATGGATTTCTCTACATTGTGTATGCTTCGCATGAAGCCTTTGGCTAGTATACACCAAACCTGTAATAATAGTCTTGAAGAAATTTAAATCACTTACGCTCGACAGTTTTAAAGTGTTGACAAAACATCCTTATTTGAATAATAAAAAGTATCCACCTATTTTCTAAAAACATCTGCAGTTTAATTCGACGATGAATATTGCGCATATGTAATAAACTCCGGATTTATACGATTGGATTGGATTGGATACGTATGTATTAGTCATCAACTCCATAGCTCACAGAATATAAGCGTCAAAGACGTCACATTGATTCATCAGTGAGTGTCGTGTCGTCAATTCCGATTGTAACTAGAGTTCGGCTCCAGTTCCTAATTTAATAAATTACTGTCACTTGATCTGTATACTAAATCGGTTGAGCATTTGCGAAGAAACCAGAAAAGCATTTTCGGACGAGGTAGTCAATTTAGACTCTACTTAGCGCTTGTTCATCAATTTAAACTCACAAAAGCGGGGTCGTTAAGCCCCAGACATTTGCTCTGTCGCAGAGATTTAGCAAGTGGGAAACCCCTCCATCCGAGAGATCAGCACTCGACAAACCCCTCAAGAATAAGGAAACTTTGAATATGTTTGAAAACTGACTCAATATTTATTTCGATTAGAAATTTTTACTAAATTGCATAAAAATAAAACATAGCAACAGGGGAATTATAAAAAAAAACTGACGTGTTTCTAAAATGAAATAGACTTTTTGAGGTCTTTTCATGTTTATTTTCAGCGCCGCTACGCGTGTCAGATTTTCAAGTGGAATAGCTTCCGAGATCCTATAAGGTTCTCTACAAAATGCATATCTCACTTTTTGTCCGACGGTCCCAGACTGGGATGCCGTGGGTGGGGGCAGAGGTTATGCGCGACCCCGTACATATATAGCGCATCAGCACAGTAAATTGGAGCACACGTAATTGGAAAAAACACGTTTTATTTATTTTTCATTTGTCTGTATTCAATATTTTAACACGAGTTTCATAATTACAACAGAATTTCATAAGGAATCCTCCAAACTCCCTCATTGTGGAAGCATTATACTGTATTACTCTGGGATTATTAAATAGTCAGATTCCATTTTTAAAATGTGCGGCACAACTGCGTCGATCTGCGTGCTGCCGAGTAGGTTTGTGAAGAACAGTTCTTCCATAGCAGTTGCACTCAAGTTTCTAAACAGAAAACAGTAATTTGCTATACAAAATCCTTACTTTATTGTTCTCTACTATTATATTCATTTGTTACATCTTGGACTATTAACGTGTGGATGCCAAAAGAATTGGTGATTATTGCATGTCAACATCGTTGTCATGGATATGGTCATTTCATTACTATGGCTTTCGGGTTTAATCAGATTAGTCCGTTTTAATTGAGTCAATTAAATAAAATGCACGGATTTTAATCATCTTGTCTGAAAAAACCATGATTTGTTACAACCCTGTCGGCTATTGAGCTGCATCTTCATCTTACTGGGGAAGTAACGATTATTCGGCTGTTATTTGGGCAACAGAATACCTACTCCTAATTACGGGCTTTAAATTTCAGACAGTATGACGGATTTGGTGAACCGAATATTGGCTGAATATTCCGCTATTATTCGGTAGAATATCGAATCTCCGATTCCAAAATCCCTGAAGCGGAATTGCCATGGACAGGTCTCTCCGAAATTAAAGCCCCTTGATGGATTCGGAGTCAGTCAGATGCCGAAACCGAATATTCGGTAATTCGGTGCATCCTATCCCTACAAATAAAATTCCACCCGTGGGCCACATCTGGAATTTTAGTTGCAGAGATGCACCGTGGCAAAGGAAGGTTTGCCCTCGACCAACTCCATTATTATTTATTACTGAATACTTGGTAATTCATATAAGAAAGCCTTCTAAATCAGGCAAAATTACCTTAATAGTGGAAGGAGTAATAATATTTTGCTGAGACGTCGTCTTTCGTAGGTGTCTTCTTCATCAGCGGTTTCCAGATGCTCATGAAACTTATCCATAATCAAGTTTTGAACTTCTGTTAAGGCAGTCGTAATATCTATTCCGAAATGGGCCAATCTCTCTGAGAAAATTAGAATTTTATTATTATTGTTACTGTCTTGGATAAAAGCGAATGAAACAGTGTGTTCTATTTGAAATTTTTTATCCCGTAATGTATTTTTGGTTCCGGAAACGTGACATAATACGAAATATGATATGGGTACATGAACATTCAATTAATATTCCATTCGATCGCTCACTCAAACGAATCTTAACCTTGTTATTACGTGGATTCCAAATTCCAAAATATTTTGCATTTGTACATACATAATATTGTATGTCGGTTCAAACCTGGACTAAAGAGAGCTAAAACTCTTAATGCGGCGAATTCATGATCATCAAGATGTAAGTCCTGTGCACTCCGTACGAAAACATGGAGTTTCGAAACGTGTTCAGCAACTGTAGTGAGGCGATGAGCAGAGCAATTCGCTTGTAAGTTGACCAACAAAGCGTTCGTTACATTCGTCAGCGACATGATAGAATTACATTGAACTAGTCCTACTGCGAACAATTCATTCCAAGTGGCTCTCATCAGGACGACTTGCATGTCGAAACTAAAGAAAAAATAAGTTAATAGAAATTATTATTATTTATTATTGGCCTACGACTAGATTTTAAATTTTACAAATAATTATGTCCATGCAATCCAGGTTGGAATGATTATGAACGAGTGATGAAGATGGCCATTAATTCTTACTGGGAAACTGGGAATGGCATATAACTTTTAAGCTTTAATTCTTAGTTGAGTGTGAGTTTCTTTTGAAGTACCTCAAGGCTTGAAAGGCTGGAAGTGTTTTGGCCCAATGAATTGACTGAAACAAAAGCCGGGACGCCGTTTCACAGACATATTGAACATTCAGTAATCCGTTATAAGTTGATGGGCCTGGACTCAACAAATTAAACGGGACACTGACTTCAGGTAATACGTTGTCTTTGGTGATATTAGTGAGTTCAGATGTAGTCACACCATCTGATTTTCCCTGCTTGGGTTTAAAAACAGCTGATTAGAGAGAATTGTTCGAGAATCGACTTCGTCGAAGACAAGAAAGAATAGATTAAAGTTTTAAACTTGCACTTGAAGTGATTAAAACTCCTCAAAGTTTCAGTTCCTCACCTCATTATTTATCACACTTGAGATGGCCTCAATGGCCTTCGCTAATATAACTCTCTCTGAAGAGTCATTTTCAACAGGACTCTCGGATCCCTCGTCATCTATATAATAATAAATAATTACATAAGTCTGACTGGTCTATTAAAGGTCATTAATAATTGTACATGTTAAGAAATTTAAAATTAAGTACCTGGATAATTACTGTCGTACAAACTGTAACCCTGCCTCGAAAGTGCATTTGACAAATCTTGACCGCTGAATAATGAGGCAGGAGAAATAGATCCGGTAGTTTCTTCAGCTAGTTCCCGCTTTATCTGATTGGAGAGAGGCTTTCGTTCGTGCTGAACTGCTGCACAAAATCGGACACAGTCACATTCTCATGTTTAGTGAAAACTGTACGACTATATTTATAATTAAATATCCACTTCTATAGAAATATAGTCCCGTCTCTCTTAAAAAATCGAATTAGTACGGTTATGGTAGTCAAACTGAAAGTAATAAACCGAGTCTGCGTTGGAACTTGGAAATTCTGAAGAAAATATATTGAATTCCCTAACTAGATTATTGTGGCCTCTATCTATCCTCAAGACATGAACCAAAATAAGTTACAAAAATGCTAAATGAGCTCACAGTCAGAGCGCATTCCCATCTGCAGGCACTTTTGGAGTCGGCAGTACTGACATCGATTGCGGTGATGTTTTGTTACTTCACAGGCTTTAGTCCCTCGACAGGAGTAACCCAATTGCTTACGAATTGATCTCTTAAAAAATCCCTTACAACCTTCACAACTGATGGCTCCGTAATGACGACCTGAAACATTTGAAATAACCATTCATTAGATTATAAGTTTAAGTCTCACAGTCTCAGGTCCGTAGGAGAATAAAAACTATGTGTTCTATTCTAAGTATGTCATGTCATGAACTGTCATGTCATGTCACTTTTGCATTATTGACAATCATTGACGTATCGCAATAATTATTATTGCGATACGTCAATTTGTGTCGTTGCCATTCTACGGAAGCGCACCACTGCAGTGAGTGGTATTCAGGAATAAGTATGAAGTAATCGTAAATAACTAAACTACTCGAATTTAAAAAAAAAACTCGCACTCATGGAACTAGGAGATTGGTTTTAAATAAATGTGTATGCTGACTTTTCTGAATTTTGACTCGTATTTTATTAAAATGACAGCTCAGGACTTTTGTAGCGCTTTGACCGTTTAACATTATATAGAAAGTAATTATTGTACCCCGGTGCCTCAGTGCTTGGGTTTTATTGGAGGTGCTCGCTTTGATCCCAGTTCTATTGCTGGGCGGGATACAAAAATAGATACTTACTTACTTTATACTTCAAGGTAAACTAGTTAATCGTCATAATTGTTAGTGCTAACTGAAAGATTGATATCAATCATTTGTGTTATTTCCCTTTAAATATTAATTAAGAACCGGCTTTATCATAGTTTTGAGATTTGGTTGTAGTAATATTACATGTCATCCTTCCATAATATTCTTTTCCCATAATTTTAATAAACCGACCGACCTATTGGTTATCGTTTTAGAATTGAATGTTGCCTTTCCCCTGCGATCTAGCATCTCATCAATCACATGTCATGGATGGAAAGTATTATGTACTAATTTAAAGGACATACCTGAGGCTCTGTCCCCACAAACGACACAAGTGTCCACTGTCATCCCGAATGTAGAACGACTTTTGTCAAAACAGTCCAAGCTAGCTAGATTAGCTGGATTCTCTGGGTCCATATCCATAACTGTGAATGACTGTCCAGAACGTGCACATTATTGGAAGCCCATGAAGATCAATTAATTTGGCTCAGTCTCCCCTTCCTTCACGATTCAAAAGGAAAGACTGACTTGGCGTTGAAAAAATGAGTCGTCTGAGACGAGAGATGAGGGAATGAGACGTTCTCTGTGTGGACTGCGTGCCCGTTCGGTTCGGCAGAGTCGGCAGGAGTGAGGTTGAGTTGAGAGTTCAAAATGGCTTCAAGTTGAAGGTTCACTCTCACTGTGCTGTGCGGGAGTGAATGGTGCTTGACTGCTTGACTGCCGTGTCCTGCTCCTGGGAATTGGGAAGGTGGAGGTGGTCAGAAAGGATAAGAGGTTAGAGGTTACGACCGCTGCCGTCAAACACCATCACACGCTCAAACTCCACCCATTCCCAGTCAGAATCTACAGACCCAATCCTACCGCTCGTTCCTCCGTTTCACCCGAGGCTAACCCAGTAAAAAAGCAAAACCCAGGTTACCAAACTACTCACAATCCAATTATTCAACTCCGTAATGACAATAATGTCGACTTGGAACTGTCTACTCTCCCTCTACTCATGCATCATAATATTATGTACGTATAGTATGCATAAGACGTACTCTTACGAGTAGTAGAACTTGTATAACGTCCCACAGATATAACATTAGGTATACAAAATCAGTAGACGTATGACGTCCAGAGTTCAATTCCTCGTGGACACAAACTTAATCCCTCGTAAAGTTTGTAGGGTTATTTTCTGGGTAAATCTGGATTTGGATAAATGGAGATAAGAGTGAATGTAATGTGGCCCTAAATTACTCGTAAATCCAGATGTCCAAAAATACGCCTTACAATGATGTACAGAAAACTCCAAAAGCTGTGAGCTTATCTGAGTTAACCTGTTTCTTCCGGTTTTTTTCGTAATGGCTTCGAATGGGACGCCTACTAAAAGCCAGTATTTTTAAGCTAGCTAATATCTCTGGGGTGTACCGAGCCTGTGGTCAGCACGGGAAACAATTGACTCACAGTACTGTCAAACTTAAATTTGGATGAGCGAGTCGCCCCAAATAAATCCCAAGATGCAATAGTCAACACAATAAATAATGTATATTATAGTGCAATAATAAACACACTTTTGCAGTATGGGAGAATGTATTGTACTACTTGTACTACACGCTCCATGTGTACTAATCTCTCATTGCCCCTACCTAATGATATTGACGAGAAATAGACGTCCAGAGAGCATAGGGAGAGGTGTCCGCGCCTTCGTGGGTTGTCATTGGTAGTTAAATGATTTGTAGATATAAGATGGTTATAGAACTCTATGCACCCAAAGGGAATCCTTAAACTTAATTCCCGCCGTGGCTCTGCCTATCCCCGTGACGGAACTTGTTACACTATTGTATGCTATTGCATATATGATTATGGTTAACTATTTAACTTCTACAGATCACAGACTAAATTTCATTATTTATGTTCCTTATAATATACAGGGTGGCCCGTATGACTTTGAATGGATGCTGCCGGGTCACCCGTTGTCGGATTTGTAAGCGGTTTGGTTTCCTTTCAAGATTCAAGATTCAAGATTTGTTTATTCACAAGCAAAAGCACAACATTCCTCACAACAATAGGAAAAAATCCC
>JAQFYE010004980.1:0-12564 GCA_034694305.1 Protaphorura glebata
GGGCCGGGCCGGGCCAGATGTTGGATGGAAGGTAATTTTGTAGGGCCGGGCCGGGCCGGGGGGAGAATACTTGTAGGACCGGGCCGAGCAGGGCCGGCAAAATCCGGCCCTTTTACACCTCTAGACCTTTGCATACACATGTTCCAATTTTTTGCACTAATCATAATAGATTTATTCCTATATCCTGAACTGTGTAATTTTTGAATTGACGCTAACACCCGCGAATTTTGAATGAATGAGAGTGAGAGAATAGTTTGTGTTTGAAATATAGTCGATGCAGCAACGGAGGTCGAAATTTCTCTTCATATTTTTTCTTTTTCGAAATTTTACATTTTGAAATTGAAGGAGTGTGACTGTGAAATAGAAAAAGCAAGTGGGACCTTGCCGAGATATCCAGAAAAATTACAAAAAAAGTTTTTGGAAATCCATCCAGAAACGTGGGAGCTGGGCACGAAGTTATGGACCGTTATTCGACAGGTTAATTCACATGCCAAATCCCTCCAACCCGTCCTTAAACCATTGGTTTAAACCAGGTTTAAACCAATTGGTCTTTTGAAAAAAACACTGGTTTAAATCAACGAGTTCCTTTTTTTAATAAATAACGTAATAACATCATACGAACATAGAAATATGATCTTTTTGGATTCTTCAATTCTGAGAACTTTGACTTTAATTTTGATGGCGACTTAACGTCTCTGACTTTCGAACTCTCGTGTTTTTGAATATCAGAGACTTCGCTCAAGATTGCGCGCGCAGTTGATTTAAACAAAAAAAAACATGATTTAAACCAAAAAAATCATTTTCATATTGTTCTTGAAAAAATCAATATAAACCTGATTTAAATAAAAAAAACCTTAATTAAACCAATGAAACCAGGTTTATATACACCCTGATTCTACACATACATTATGCACAAATGCTTATTTAGCAACTTAGTTTTTCTAAAATATACTGCACACTGCGTACTGCATTTTATGAATTGTAACTGCGTGGGAATGTACCAATAAATTACTTCAGTCTATCTTAAAGTGAGGAGTATTCTGAACCTGATAATCACGATAAGCCATCATTTAACTCAGAATATGTGATGTCTGGACTATCAACGCACGACTCAGGGTAGATAATAAGTCCGTCATGAGCATGAATCTTTCGATCAAAGAACAAACACGCCTCAAGTACGCTAACGCGACATTTTTGTTATCTTCTATACAACAATTAGGAGGAGAACGTCAAGGCCGATATTCTTAGAAAAAATCTGAAAACTTTACCGTAATCATAAACTGTACCAATAATTTGGAATCGTATGTCACTCGTCGCATATTTCAAGTTTAGGTCAGCAGTTGACATTTGCTTGAATTTAATAGGTGTGGTTGTGCATGCGTGAATGGCATTATGACTGTAGTTAGATGTGCAGTTATGATAGCATGTCAAAAGTACTATAACATCCTTACATTCACATTGTGCATGCACGATCAGCACATTCTTATAAATGTACAATTGTTTATGAATTACTCAATGTCATCATTATCACCTACACTTATTTAAATAAATTGATATAAAAAGACCACCATCGATCATAATAAATCAGACAACCTCTGGGATCAGAGTGGACCCAAATGTTGCCTTAACTCTAAACTTCACTTAAAGATGCACTCATAGAATAAACCTAACTCTGTACTCCGTCTTGTCTCACTTTTCCTCTCCCCACCCGCTCGCTTGAAGGAAAGAACACAGAAACACAGCTCCAAAATTCAAATCCAAGTCAACTGCTGACATATACTTGAATGTGCGACGAGTGACATACCATTCCAGATAACAAATCGCATCCGGCTGCTGTGGTACGTTTTTAAGACTATTCCAAAAATATCCGCCTTGACGTTCCCCTCTCTAGTTAATGGTTCTTTGTATCTGGTCAGATTTCCCAGACGAAATTCATCAAATAATGCCTGTGTAACTAATGTTTTTTATTATCTGAACCTGGAATATGGGATGCCGCCCTGGTTTCCTTGAATTTTGGTAATCCAAATTTCAATTTTTTCCCAAACAAAATAATGTGTTTAAATTCCTTCTTCATAACAGCACGGTAGACTACTAGTATGTTACGTTCAAACCCGACGGCTAATTTCCTCCTCTAGATCAGAGTGCTGATTTACGGTCGACTAATTACCGTTGTCAAATCCAAGGATTGGAAAGAAAAATATAAACTACAGCGGCTGGAACGGGAACCTCCAGCCGTCCAAAATGTAAGTAATCTGCAAATGAACCTTGAAGAGCGATTTTGATCTGAAATTTGCGGAGCACTACTCACACTGGAACGATCTGTATTCAGTTTTTCACTCCTGTTCGTGTTCGTTCGTGTTCGATATGCAATCCGGAGAGCAGAGCAGACCACAGAAATAACCATGCTGTCTACACAATCCATCTGGCTGACATTTTTTATTACTCGAAAATTGAAATAAAATCTACAAATATTCATCTTTCAACATTAAATGTGCAAGTGCTTGTTATATCATTGTTCTGAAAATTCATCACATCAAAATAAATGATATTATCATTATAATTTAATTAAATTTAACCTAATTTAAAATATTAGAATTTTGAAGATGGCTTTTTCAAAGCTAGGTTCAAATCAATATGATTTCTTAGATGACTATAAACAAACTAATGAGGCCATTGTTAATTATACTTGAATTCAGGATAAAATTGATAGTGATGACTTATTAGAGTATGAAACAGATCATTTCTCAGACTATTTGCAAGACGAAGAATTTAATCAAAATTTATTTTGATTAAATTGAATGAATCAGGAAATAATGTTTTATTGTTCAAAGAGAACGATTATAACTCGAAAATCAATCCCATCCCATCATTGATTATACTGAATGTTTTGTGATGACTAATGTGTATGATAGTGTTTGTGATAAATTTAACAAAAATGCACCAAATTGTAATTCGTGTGGTGATATGGTTACGTTTGATGGCTATTTCTGTGGAACTATTGGTAATAATTATTACTGGGTATATATTGAGGTTGATATCCATGACAAAAGGCAATTAAAAAGATGCGACATTGAAGGTATGCTTCAATGTGTCTATTGCTTTAATTATTATCGAGAAATGGCGATATCTATTGATAGAATAATACTAACTAATCCGTAATAATAGATATCTTCAATTATACTATCGAAATTATAATCATGACTTGAAACAGAATCTTACAATTAAATATCTTTTATTAGATTTACCATTTCTGTTCTTTACGAATGTTCCAGCGAATACAGCTCAGTTCCATTATCACGTATCCTCCTGTCCGATTACCGGCAGTTCAATGTTGGTGGGCTGTCGTTTCTTGCAACATGAGAGACTTGAATAGACCCATCTTGGAACAAGTTTCAGAAATTCAGCTCTCAAAGTTTTACCAAAATAAATGTAAATTATGAAGTTTACAGAGCAGTTGACAATAATTGGGAGACAAGATACAGCTTCGATCGTAGATAATTGAATTTCTTCGTAGTTCTTAATGAAGTAGAAAACAATTGCAATATGCAAGGAATTGCATACTACAAATACCCCGACCACGCACAACAACATTTTGGTCACCGACATCATCTCAGCGTCTTCTTTCGTTTTCCTCTCTGTCGTATTCGATCCAGTTGATTGCAATGATCTTCGTTCCTGTTTTGTGTGCTTGAGCTGAAAAGTTGGTTTCGCGATAAGAAGATTTGCCAATTATTTAGTAAGAGTTAGTTATTTATTTAGACTCGTGAGTACAACTTACATGTCTCAGAATTTTGAAATTAAAAAATCCGACAAGCACAAATGGATGAATGTACATGAAGATTGACCAAATACAACCGTGGTATACAATTCTGTATGTTTCCATTCTCATTAGCGTGGGTTTGTAGTAATCGTTCCAATACGGACTCTCATCTGAGTAATAGTTCCATTCGTGCGACTCAATCCATCGAGGAAGATTTAGGAGAACTGAGAATACAGAAATTGTCAGAATCGCCAGCTTTGAATTTCTGCTACAAAGTAGTTGTTTGGATTTCAGTGGCCAACAAATAGCTATGAATCGTTCCAGTGAGATGAGAATGGTCGTGTACACCGATCCCGTGTAAGCTTGTGGTTTGGAAGCAAAATATTGAATTAACAGAGTTGTCTATCTCATTTCTGTGGAATTTAGTAAGGCATAAGTTCTTACCAGTTTTGTTGAGTGAATATATAATGAACGTTTGGAAAAAATTCTGCTCTGTCATCCAAAGATGTTCGTCGACACTGTATCGAGCTGACTTTAAACCAGTCTTCAGAAACATGTCGTGAAATAATTGTGCATTCAGTATTGCAGTTACGTAGGTTACAGTGACTAAAAAGTCGAAGAATGTTAGACCGAGAAGAATGATTCCGGCAGAATTCTTCGGTTTTCTCACTAGCAGGACGAACGAACTGAAAGAATTCCCAGTGATTCCAATGCACAGTATCGTAGAAACAAGGACGAAGTAAATGTAAATCAGTGACTTCGTTCGTACGGACTTGATATCTAACTGAGTGGGATTCATTACTTCGACAAAGGTGTAATCATTCGTGAATATCCATTCAAAGCTACCATTCCCAAACTCAAGCTTTTGGAAACGTACATAATGAATTCTTTGTTTCCAGTCCGAACCTGATAGATCGTTCTTCACTTCATTCCACCCACTCTTCTCTGCTTCCACTTTAAAGACGTCTGGGTCATCATTATGTATGAATTCAGCCCGCAACATAAACTTCATAACCAGTGGCGAGTCTAGGATTTTTTGCCGCGTAGGCACAAATAGGTACTATACGCGAAGTACTTTTTACAAAATATTATTCAAATTCAAATTCTGTATACTATTCGAAACATTTTAGAATAATACAGTTTCTTTGAAAAATTAGGATAAAAAGCGGCTAATTCGCCCGCATTTTTGACTTGTTAGTTGTACATTAAACTACAAAATTGAAAATCGGCCCGAAATTTTTTGAGTGTCTGAGAAAATAGGGTAAAAAGTGAACAATCCGTCAGCATTTTTGGCGTTCAAGTTGTATATTAAACTACAAAATTGATAATCGGCCCGAAGGGCCAAATTTTTTTTTGGAGATGTCCATTTTTCTAGTGTATAGGCACAATATCACACGTAGGCACGGGCCTACTTGTGCCTGTTCCTAGACTCGCCACTGTTCATAACTTTTCCAAACTCGTAGGATTTTATTGGTGGATTACAGTCAAAGGAGAACTTCATAGTTGTGAGAGAACTATTCATCATGGCAAATATTGCCTTTGGAGGAACTATAATTTTCGCACCAATATCAATCGTGGTAACGTGTGGGAGGGAACCATTCGTTGAATTCCAGAAAAGGTTTCATATCAGTCACCGAGCTTCTGGATGCAAAAATATATGTTAACTTCTCAAATCTGACTTTTCGTGTCCATTTCAGGTTGCAATCCCAGAGTTCAAGGCTTCTAAGGCTGGAAGATGGCATCATCGATATATCAACATCATCCATCCATTCTAAGTCAAGTTCTTCAAGATTCGCGGTAAATTTGAAGAAGGAAATCAAATCTTCATTGACAAATGTAGTATTTTTTAAAATCATTTCCACCAATTTCTTTCCAAAGTACACTTCTGTTGCATTCAAATAATTTGAATGGTTTGAGTTGATCCTTGACACGTCTATTCCACCACTACTGATTATTATCAGTTTCTTTAGGTTGACGGAAACATTCAAAATGTCCGAAATTCTGGTGTTCTTCAGAGCTGTATTCCGCAACTGGAGGAAAACAAGTTTAGGAAAGAACGTGTTTGAATGTGGACTCTGATCCGCAGAATGATTTGGAAGCAGTTCAGAAATATCATTTTCATCCGTAGTAGAAATTGAAAGGCTTTGAATATTAGTTGCAGTTTTTAGGAGGTCGCCAAGAGTTCCATTTATGATTTCCGTTTTCCAAATTTCAAATGACTTGAGGTAGTCGCTGAAGAGTAGCGAATGTGGATTCACTTTGCAAAAGTCGAGTGAAATTACTTGTAAATGTTCCAGGAGAATGGGTTCTATCGCATTCCATATTAAATTGACTCCACCGAGTACCAATTTGTTTAACAAATTTATCGGTAGAGACTTCACGTTGATGTTGGGCCGATTTTGGTTTCTAATGACGGAACTATCTGCCGTGGTCGTAAGGCTTTGTAGATTATTTGCAGTTTTTAGAAGGTCGCCAAGGGTTCCATTTACGATTTCGCTTTCCAAAAATTCTAATGACTTGAGATTGTCGCTGAAGAGTATCGAATGTGGGTTCACTTTGCAGTTGTAGAGTTGAATTTCTTGTAAATGTTCCAGGAAAATGGGCTCCGTCTCTTCCCATATCAAATTGACTCCCCAGAGTATCAAATGTTTTAACGAATTTATCGGCAGAGATTTTACGCGGATGCTTGGCCAAGGTTGGCTAGTCCCACCATTGAGGTACAGTCCTCCCTCAGAATCAGCTTCAAACATCTTAATCCAATATAATAGACGCACTCATTATTACATAATTAATACATAAAAAGAATCACTTCGGCGAGGCTGCGCCAAAGTCATAAATTAAGAACATACCTCGACGATCGACGTGTCAACATTTCCATCACATCTGATTTTCATTTGCGCAAATAGTATCACTCCCAACACACTTTGGACAATGATTCCCATGTTTGAACAACGCGTTGTTGTGCGAGTTTTATTGTCTTAAATCGATTGCCTTGTAAAGAGTAGGCTGAACTTTCAAATTCAGAGACAACACACACTTGACTCAGCTCCGTAACCTCAGAAACGTAAATGTCTCAATATGTCGTCTTCCACCTTGATGAGTTTCATTTAGTCCAATTAAAGTCTGTTGACTCGTTTAGTCTGTGGTCTTGCGTCCCTGACATTTTATTATTTAGTGACTAGAAGAAGTTTCTGCCATAGAACGAAAGAATGTGTGTCAAACTGGCGTCGGAGAAACACATTATCGTTTAATTAAACAAATTAGTTGCTAATTGTGTGTAATCGCTGAATTGTGGACAAATTGTCTTACCCTCCCAAAGGTAGCAATGAAGGAGTTAAATAAATGAAACGCTATCAACATTAGCATTCGACGCAATTCTTACCGTCTTACCGTCTTACCGTCATTACGATCAAACAGAGTTATTATGTCGGAGTAAAAATCTTGAAATTCACATTACAAGTAAAAATATAGTTCCCCTCGACCTGAGGATAGAAGTTTCCTGGCTCTAATAGCATGTAGGCTATGTGACGCATATCACTGTATAGCCTTTTGGCCGGTACATAAAATTACAGACATCCGGAGAAACTCACTTAAAATTTAATACGCATGCAGCCTTGATTTGAGTTTCACGAGGATGTATCAGATATAATTTAAAGCAAATCTTTTGCCATTTTTGAAAAAAATAACCGAACATGAAAAAATTGAAGCAACGAAGTTTGTAAAAGACTAAAGTTTGCTGTAATATTACGTGTGCAGAATTTCCGATGTGCAGGCCAGACCGCATTGCCATCTTTGGGATATTTGCTTCAACTATAACTCTTCTAAACTTGACTTGACCTGTGGCCTTAACCTTTGACCGCCGGAGGGACAAGTTGTTCGTCTTATCAGGCGGAACAACTTTTGTAGGGGTCATGATTTGTGGTTAAGGGAACGACACATCCATCTGTGGCGCCCCCTCGGGGTGTTCCTTGAGTTTTTTTTAAGGCTAATCCAATTCAGCCATTTTGTTCAGTTGGTCGAAGTAGATGACTCTGCCAAATTTGCGGCGAATCGCTCGGACGGCGATTTTCCCATACACCAGCGTGGACGCCCTTTGGAGAATTTGATATTTTTAATTTTTTCGGACTCTAATTGCGAGTAGGTGTGAACGTGTTTACTATTAATTGTATTGTGCGATTGTGTTGTCTGTGGTGGTTTTGTGTTTACTTTTGCCGTTGTTTCTTTCTGAGGTCATGTGATTGCTAGGTGATTTGGTTTAGACGTCACGTGTTTGCATGTGTGTATGTATGACAATTAAAAAAATATATAAACGCTGAGAATCCAGTCTTTTTAAACTTTCTTGCCCATGCATTCCGGTCCGTCACATTCACAGCACTCGATGTATCTTTCCGGCAGATTATTTCCTTGTCCGGTGCCATCGAAAAATTGACTTGCTCAAAAAAGGTCAACTGAGTTATCAAAAAGTTGTGCTCCAGAGGAGGAATAGAAGCCGTTCCCAGTCACGTGTGCCGAGTGACGCAGAAGCCAGAAGGAAAAGACCAGAGTCTATAGAACGGAACAGTGACTAGACAAAATCACAAACAGATTTCAGATATCACACATTGTAACTGAAATCATGGCTTATTTTCTATTTCTACGAGAGAGAGAGCGCCCCATTCCTACCGTGCAGGCATAGAATTAACCTCATTTTACACTAGAACCGATGTCTGGATAACCGTTATTGGTGTCCTCGTGGTGACCACGAACCGCCTTCCTACTTCCATTAAGAAAGTTTGCTGATTTTATGAAAGCGAAAAGTGGGAAAACCCACTGCATATTCAAGTTAAAATCGTGGCAGTATAGGTAAAGATTTTATAGCCTACCTGTTGAATTAATGGATTCTGCAATTATTTTTATTATAGTTAATCGATCATTAACAAAGGAAGTGTCCGAGGTGTAGACACCTGTTTAAGTTTTACTCTCATCGTATTTTCACAGCACAGCACAGAGACAGATGTACATAGAAGGTTGTAGTTGTTCGTGAATGTTTTGTTGTTTTAAACATTTGATATGCTTGTAGAGCCAGCAGTGCTAAGTAACGGTAGTATAAAGAGTTAGTACGAGGGAGTACCGAAGGAGTTCCACATGGGACTCGCACGGCACATCTGTTTCATCTCATGCTCTCAGAGCATGCTGCTTCCAGTGCCCATCAGGGGCAACCATGACACTTGACAAACTGCCAACACGACAGCAGCAACGCCCCTCTTCTTCCTCCAACTCCACCGTACAGACCAAGACTATAACCCAGCATCACATCGCATCCCAAGACCAGTTGCGTCGTGGGACTCCAACCACACGTATCTCAAGGAACTTACGGTCTGGACTCTGAAGTCAGAGGAGTAGCCAGTCGTACAGTTAGTCAGTCAACTTGCATCTAGAGTTTTAGGCAGCCACCATCTGAGGTGGACTAGGCTCTTATGTACAGTCATGTAGTAACCTGGGTTTGCAATAAATACCCTTCAAATGCGTTTGTCGGTGTCTCTTTATTGAATAGCCTAGGGAATTGTCCCGATGGACAATTCATCAGTTACCACCAGTGGACCGGCTTTAGGGCGGTCCGGTTCCACAGAGTTAGGGGCTTTGCGACAAGGTTCGTAGAGTCCAACATTTTACCACAGTAATGGTTTAAATCCCAACAGTAGTTACAAAAATACTGTTGTGATGAGTTGTTAAAACTGAAGTACTTCCTGAGTAAAACGTCTCTCCTACTCTTTTCACTTTTTAGATAGATAAAATTGAATAGTATTTTTCGGCACATAAAGACAAACACCCGGCAAAAAACAGCGAAGTAATCTACGAAATTGAATGTGGTACTTGTCCACAGGTCTATGCCGGACAAACGAGGAGAGACATGACAATTAGAATAATGGAGCATTTAGCGAATGTGAAACACGCAATGAAAATACTGGAAAGAAAGTCGGTGGTACCACAGAAATTTCAAAGACGCCCTATAGATTCAGCAAAGAGGGAATCTGAGACTCCGGCTGGAACATTAGCCCATTCTAGAGTTCCTTACTCACTCCCATCCTTTCAGAATTGCCCCAGCAATTTTACACACCGTGACAACCGTGGAATCCATTGTTAGTCATAACATCCTGTAACTAGAACCGATTTAGTGTGAAATTCGCAGCTGCTTCAAATAATTTATTGCTTCAAACAAATTATTGCTAAAATAGGTAAAATACCTTATTCTGTACAACTTTGTTACATATTTTTACAAATCGTTTGATGTACCAATTCGTAATCCCTCCATTCCCTCCAGTTCTTACGATCTTACAGAACTACTGGGTATTAACGATGTATGTAATTTATATTTGAGATTCGCTTAAAAGACGATATCTCTCTCTCTAATATCGAGATTTTCAAATCGGCATCGCAAACAACATTGAGTGCCTCCATTTGGTCTGTCTGATTAGATAAGTGGGTTTTTTGGACATTGGTTTTTCGGCGGGTTTTCCAGGGTTTTGTTTGGAGCAAAATTTGGTATCGAGTGAGTTTTTCTGAATTTTGTAAAAATTCTCAAAGGGAAATGGACACTACTCATGGTTGAAACCAACCATTGAATCCCGAACCAAATCAGAAATACAAACACTTTTCTCAATTTCAAACGGAAATCTATAACCAGGAATCGGAATTTAAATCGGCCTTCGTCCTAGTCGCTAAGGTCTAGTGCTGAACGGTACGTTGCATACCTGCACCTCACGAGGGGAACGTCAGGGCGGTTAATCTTTGATCGCCGACGCATTGTATCTCTAATAGAGCCGTGCGTTGCCGCGCCACGCCGCCGCCGGCGGTTTTTTTCCCGAAATTTTGGACGCCGCCTTCGCCGACGAATTTGATCGGCGCGCTGTGTCCCTTCGTTCTCAATATTTTAGCATGGTAAGTTGAATAATGTTTAGGGCAAAGATGATCTTGGGAAACAATTTTTTTAGAAATTGTTTTTTCGGAAAACTCTTAAAATGTGAGGAATTGGTCACTGTGCGTAGTGTAAGCACATTTGTATGAGGTTTTCTTCCTATTTGGAGATGGAAATGAATTCAATTTATGGAAATCAACAATTAAATTTATTTTCGTGTCCAAATCTGAGCAATCCCTCAAATAAACGTGTTTACTCTGCTCACAGTGACCAATTCACATTTTAAGAGTTTTTCTAAAAAACAATTTCTTTGCAATAACTGTTTCCCGAGATCACTTTTTGCCCTAACAGTAGGCAATTTGCCATGCTAAAATATTGAGAACATAGGGGGGACCCTTTGGTGTTTTTTCAAATTTCGAAAAAACTGTTATAACTTTCAAACAAACGAAAAGTGGGTCCAAAACAAAAACACGCCAAATGACGATTATTTCTGGTCAAATTTAGAGATACATTGCGTCGTGATCAAAAATTACCCGCACTGACGTTCTCCTCGTCAGACACTATCGAATGGGTTCTCCTCTATAACTTTAACTATTGCCATGGCGCGTCCAAAGCAGTTGTGCACACCTCTGACACTTCCAGTGGAAGTGATCGATTAGCAGGAATAAAAAAAATTAACAATTATTTGCAATTGCCACGTCTCAGGTTCAATCCCCTTGACAAGTTTAGTTTACTTTGACGGGCACATCGGACACGTTGCAGATGCTCCACTTTGGAATTATTAATCGCAATGAAAGTGAGAATCGTGAACATTTTCGTAACCGCAGTGCTGTTGCTACTAATATCAGGAAACCGATCTTCCAAAATTCTTATTGTTTGTCCGGTTACAACTCGGACTGCCTTTAATTTTTATTTACCGACTGTGAATGTCCTGGCCGCAAGAAATCACGACATCACATTTGTTCATGCCTACAATTTTTGAAAATTGAAAAACCGGGACACCTGAAAAGTGCCATTTTATCTACACAGAATTCATTTTTGAGCCAATTATCTCTACACATAATTCATTTTTGAACCAATTCTATCTACAGAAAAACCTGGCAGTCCTTGAAAAAAGTGCGTAAAAAGATAATTCGCTTGCATTGTTGAATTGTGGCCAAAAGTTGAACTAAGAATTAAAAATCGGTAAGAAGGGCCGATATTTTTTTTACTTCTACAGCGTTAAAAAAAGTACATAATTCGGTTGCATTTACAAAATATGTAAGACTTAGGTATTTCGCCCAGTCTTTTGCATTTTTGCTCTGAAGTTGGGTACAAAAATGCCAATCGGCCCGAAGAACCGAATGGTTCAACTTTCCCAGACAACATAAAGTAAAAAGTGGAAAATTCGCCACGTTATTTTTTGCATATTCACTGCAGGTTAAAGTATAAAATTGATAATTGGCCCGAAGGCGGATCCAAAACTGGCGCATGGATTCAACTATCCAATCAAAATTCTTGTTACATTTCGACTTCACCAATTTGAAAACTCAATTTCAATGACATTTATACCATTGCTATTTTGGCCCGGCCCGGCCCGTCAATTTAAAATGAGTGAAATATTGCCCCGACCGACCCGTCAAGTTTTACTTTCATGCAATGTAATCACGCCACGTCGTGAAGGCCGCCCTCGATAGCTCAGCCCTATATCTCACAACTACTTAAACCGGCTAATTACAACTCAAATCACACAGCTCACAGGCCAGGGTCGTAAATCCTGCCTTCTATGTAAATCAAGTCGAGTCCAAGGTTCTGCTTTCCTGTGTACACAAAAATCCCCTCTTCTTCTTCTTAAGGTCTTCGTCTTGTGCGTGCAATTGGGCGTCGCATTTCCATTGTGACTGGTGAAATGCGAGCCACGCAATTTCTT
>JAQFYE010004981.1:0-12564 GCA_034694305.1 Protaphorura glebata
TTTCTATCCGATATTTCGGGTCGGGTCGGATATCGGGTCGGATAGGCGGATTACCCGACCCGATCGGAACCTTACTCGTGGCCACCGGACGTATAAAAAAAGATTTCATATGGAAACTCAATATAACGTATTACGGAAATAGAGAATGGACACCAACAGGGTTTTTCATTTTGTCGCCACGAGGGTTGTCACAAGTTTTTAAGAGTCAATGAAAATGTTGTTTTTTCCGTGCTTTAAGTGGTACTTCAATTGATATCCCATTTCAAAAACCATATTATTGTACTAAGCCTGAGGTCGTGAACAAAATAACAAGACATAATTGAGCATAAATTGATTACCCTTTTCCTCTAACTAGTACTTAACTGTCAATCAATTTTTTACAGTAATTTCTACTAACGTAAGCTACTGAATAAATCAAGAGAATTAATTAATTTCTTGAATTAAAATGGCCAACGTTTTGAGTCTAACATTATTGACGTCGTTGTTCTCCTTAACTTTATCAGTTTGACAAGAATTTACCTTTTATGATCGGATCCGTTCTGAAGCCGAAGATTCAATCACACTCACGCGCCATTATCCAAATATTACTGGGAATTGGGACTTCTTAAAATTGGCAAGAGGGCATTGTGCGTAGGGACAGTAAGTGCAATTCTTAATTTACAAGTGAAAGAGCACCGCTCAGTCATTATGACAAACTGTAGGTCGTCTCAAAATTATTCGCTGCCAATCAGCCACAGAAACAATTTTCTGTGGAGTACCTTCACAAAAGTTTTCACCTGGCCGGCAAGAATAAATCGTTAAGGCCGTAAATTCCAGCGGCCTGCTATTTTCCGTAAAGACTGTGCGCTGTTCTTTGTCGAAGTTAAAAAAAGAAGCTAAAATATTGACGTTAATATTTGCCTCCATTTGTAGATGGGGAACGTACTTGGCCGAAGACTATCAAGATATATATTTCCGAATGGCCTCCTGCTCAAACCATGCGGAAGGATATTTTGCTAACGTAAAATCCCTTCGTTATTTGGGAGCCTCTGATACAGCAACCCCTGCAATTAGTTTCTATGAAGGACAAGAACTTTTCTTCCAAGACACATCCTCTGAAACTGGACCAGAATTTACAGTCAACTCCCTCGCAACAACAGGAAGTACAAATTGGGCACTTTACGAAGGAGCTAATTTTACGGGAAGACGGGTTTTCATTCCGTCAGGTACCGGTGAAGTGTTCTCGGTAGGGAGGACAATGACAGAATTTGGCATTGGCAATGTACGCAGTTTTACATTATGAGAGTCGACTTGTAGAACTACAACAAAGATTGTGTCTAAATAAAAGCTTGTTATTATAAAGTCATATCTACTGGTTATAATTCAACATGAACTGTTTCTCGAATAATTGTACGTGATTTGTACGAAATTTTGTTTTCGTAAATGATCATGCTTTGCAAGAATATGTGACAGGTAGACCTGTAGTTTTGGCTAGTGATTATTAGTTAAATTGTACGTAATGTTAATCGCTGACACGTCATTATCAGAATTAGAATATTGCAATGTAGATTCATCATTCTCATGCCATTGGGAGTAATTCGACAAGATCATTGTCGTCACACCTTTTGTCGTTAAATTAAATTACATCTTGCGTCATTTTACGGAGCGTAATAGTAACTGTTAAGTATAATGTGAACCTTTCTTTAGTACAATCTTAAGTTGTAAATTATATAAATTTTTTGCGTGTACCAAAATATAATATATATGATTAAATTATGCTGTTCACAAAATGTATGATTTCCTTAAACTCTTTACTTGACCCATATTCTTGGTATCGGACTGGATATTTGTGAATTGGTTGCATTTCAAAATGGACAGTAACTGTCAACAACAAAATTCTCGACGCCAAATTTTAGTTTTGTGTTTTATATTTTTTTAAGCCAAATCTTTATTCAGTCTCCGTTCTTCATCTAAAATTTCCCATAACACACAAAATACAAATTACATTTTATTATCATATAGTGACATTTTGGCAAATTGGACTTGCTCAGTGATTGTCTCTTCATGACATAAAATTTTAAGCAAGCACACGTGAATGTGGTGAAAAGGTTCTTTTATCAAAATTTTGAAGTTCTCACGGCTTTTCAACGGCTTTTCAGACGGAGAACAATAAAATGAGGCTAAAAAACGTTAACTGTTTTTTTTTCTTATTGTACGCCGTGCGTGAGCGCAATTTCTGATGGAGCTGAATTTTCCAAGGAGGTAATGCACTCGATTGTGCATGTTGTGATTCCTGAGATACGAGGTCGGAATCACATCTTAGTCAGTGTGCAGAGTATTAGTAACTACTCATTTAAAATATTCTGGAGGCGACTCTTATTTGATTAGTACTGCTTGGGAATGCCAGGTGACATGCGAATTTACCGATATTCCTGTCTGGCGAGTCAGTCATCACATGGATATCAGGACCTAGACCCAACACCCAATTTAGTTGTTGCATTGGCATCCTCTGAGTGGATTTTTGTCAAAATTGCGAGTTCTAAAAAATCGCGACAATACGGATGTCGCGACACCATCCTGCTTGGGTCTAATCGGTTCCACAGAACTTTATACCTTATCCTTGTTTTATCTGTCGGTGTACTTGCATAAAAAGTCTGACCAATTTCTATGGAAATCCAATCCCATTGAGAGAAATAAACTTTTATTCAAGTTTCACTGCCCACCAATGTGAGTTGTCAAAATTGACACAGTATACGTAATTAATACCGAAGTACATTCATGCATATGGAAAAAAATAGTATTTCTATCACATATGACAGGAGCGTCACACAGAATTAAAATTGTAGAGATGATTACGTAGAATGTATACAGAATCTTTGATAACAGAATCGACTATCGTCGTATTAATTGATTTTGGTAAATTAAACCTTTGTCTAAATTGTTCGAAAAAATTAAGATATTTCGCGCACGGTGTTAGAATAAGTGAATAAACTCGAAGGAAATTTTTCATGGCAAAATTTGGCGAACAGTTGGAAACGCTTCCGTGAAAGATAAGGGAAGAACTATGAACACTTAACTAAACATAACACAATTCTACAAATCAGATCGGATGTTTAAAATTACTATTCCATTTCTATTCGGACTCTCGGGAAGACAGAACAATGGAAAGCAGACACATTCGCTCTGGCGGCTCTTGTAAAACATTTCAAATTTCGAGATTATTTTTATATTATGATTATTGAAAAATTGAACAGCAACAAATAAGGTTTGAAGTTTATAGAATAAGGGTAAAATGAACCGGCAATAAATGGTCAAAGCGACCAGAATATATTGGTGGAACTGTAAATATTTCAAAAACGTTTTCCGAACAGAACTGAAATACAATTGAGAAGTTAATCTAATTTAAATTTAAATATTGAGTCGGTTTAAAAATCACTCGGACAGTCAGTTCCCATCCAACGGTCGTCATCATAAGGACATATAGCCAATTCCGCTTGCTCCGTATAAAGCATCTGGTCGTGTGTACGTTTCCAACCTTTGGAACTATATATTTCCATATTTTTTGACAATGTGAGGAACTAATGCGTTGTATTTAAAATCAGAGTTAGTCATTCAACAAGATTTATTTAATTCTTTAACGAGGATCCTGTTATAAAATCGCACGACGAGGGTAGCTGTTCCTACACATAGCTGGATCACTTTTCAGCGATTACTAAATTACTTTTTTTTACAACCACATATGCTAAAAATATTTTTATTGTTAAAACTTAACATAATTAGACTCTCAACAGGAAAACATGGGTTTATATTATTCACTTAATTTAATGTTTAATGTGTGTTATTACTCATCTTTTCCGTAGTACACGTTGTTCCGTCTAACTATATCATTCATAAACACGTCGAGTATGCAATCGCCGCCCATATCAACATCGAGATGATCATTGTTTGTCTGTCTGGATAGAATGGGCTGTAGCCAAAACTATTTATAAAAAATGAAAAAGATTACGTGGGTAAGTCGGGCATGTATCAAAGGTGGTGCAAGAAGCTTTTGAGAAAGAGTAAATCACTAATTTTTGAAATTAGGGAATCGGGAATTTTGTATGGTGTCAGTTGTTGGGGTAATTCCATTCTTCATTTCCGAGCTGAACGACCAAATGTGGTTGTTGACCCTAACTACTTGGTATCTCCTGGTTGGGACGGGATTTTGCGGATATCAGAAAATGAAACCTTAAATCTGACTGACGATTGGTTAGCAAACCACTGGACTGACTCCACCACAGCGTTGTAACATGGTGTGTCATAAGCCCGTATTCCACTGATGCAACTTTCTTGCGTGCAATGTCTTGCACGAGATGTGCGCATGCGAGGGCGCTACTTTTCTCAGTCTTGCACCGATAGAACCCATTTCTAATTTTGCAACACATTGCATGCAAGACTTTATTGCGCGCATGTCTTGCGTCAGTGGAATATAGGCTATAAGTTTTCTTTTAAATTTATATTTCAGAGGGAAAACTACTACTGCGTAAAAGTACTCCAGAACAGGCTGTATCATAAAACAGTGGTTGGAGCTTGTGCCGTAATTTTTATAGGAAAATTAAATTTCATATGAAACTCACCACCGGGTTAGTTAGTGGATACTGTAAAATGTTGGGTCGCCTTGCAACAGAATGCAATTGTAATAGTCTCATTTCGCATTTTTGTGGATATATGACTAAATGATCATGGTGGGAACGTTAAGTCCTTGGGGCTACTTAGCAAAAGAATGCAACTAAACATTGTAACGTTGACTTTTTGTGGAAATGTGAGTAAATGATTATGAAATCGATTCAGAAGGTGAGTAAGTTGACAAAATTCGACCTTGCTTGTTCTCTCACTGATAAATTGTTATATTTGTGTCGAGTGTCAAGGGATACCCGGTCGTATAGCCGGGCCTTCTGGCTAGTATAGGATAAGAGAAAAGACGTCATAATTCCCTACTGTTCCACACTTGATGGTAAAAAATATTTTGCTCAACTCAAAACAAAACAGTGCACTATTGTTATAGAAATTTCAGACGTAAGACATATTCTTCACTTGCATTTTATTGGCACCAAAATGTCAATCAATTCCTTTACTCGACTTTCTTCAACTCATGGGAATGAATATATTGAATCGTCCATCACTACTAGATTTGCAACGTAAGTAGCACTTTATCACCCGGAGCATTGACTTGACTGCAGTTCAAATTTGCTATTTGTAGAAGTTTCAATTGAATACAGCAAATTTTAAATCATAAAGGCAGGATTTTGGTTAAATTACAACACATGCCCTGAAATCCTGAATCGAGTGTCCATTTCCAAAATGTTTCGTATTTTAATCTTCTGTGTAATCTCGATATTGTATCTCAATCCGCAGGATGTTACTGCGGTCGAAGCAAATGTGAAAACTATGCAAAAATTGTACAACCAGATGTTCAAATACGGACCCACAAAATTTAAACCATTCAAAAAAATGCCAGACATGTCAAAAATTTCAAAACTGTGTGCCCGCAAGGAGTTCTTCTACACTATGAATAAAAAACATATGGCGGCTGTTCAGAAAGTGAAAAATATTTTTAGTGGTAAGATTTAAATATCGAAAGAAAATAATTTCATGATAAAAATGAAATACCATATTTGAACCAAGAAATCAAAAATTGAATTGTTGATTTTTTTTTGAAAATTTAAAACAGTCATGAAATCGCCAGTGGATACATTCAAGATGATGATGGCTTTGAGAGACCATCCAGAAATGAACCCAAAAGTTTGGAATTATGCCATTGAGAGTTACCTGTACAACCATCCGGAAATGCAACTAATTCATAAACGAAAGCCTTGGGAAAGTACCCCTGACAATTTCATCAATGGAGATTATCTCCGTTTAGTCAAAGGGAAACATGTAGGACTAGGAATATCAGCGAGAGCCACATCTCCAGGGGTTTTTAAATGAATTAAAGTTTGATAGTCAATAAATAATTCCCGATGTTATAATTTTATATTTGATTTAATAGCAATGTGTGATCTTGGACGAAAGATTTGGAGCTGACAATGGTATTGAGAACTTACTTTGGTATTGGCGTGAAGATATCATGCTCAATGCGCATCATTGGTACTGGCATTTAGTTTATGTCATTTACCCACCGGTCAAATTGGACAGGGCAGGAGAGTTATTTTACTTTTTTCATGAGGGAGTCATGGCAAGGTAATTTAATTTCTATTAAAAATAAATAAATCGGTATCCCGTGACTCATTTGTTTCATAATACCTCTTGAATTCTGTGTTTCACAATACCCCAAAAATCTTACGTTTCACAAATACCTGTCAATCGTGTGTTTCACAGTACCCACTGAATCCAATGTTTTACAGTACCCCGTGTATTGTATGTTTCACAATACCCCGTTAACCGTGTGTTTCACAATACTTCTTGAATTTTGTGTTTCACAATACCCCAAAAACATTATGTTTCAAAAACCCCTGTCAATCGTGTGTTTCACATTACCCCGTGAATTCTGTGTTTCACAATTCTCCGTGGAACATGTTTCACATTACCCCTTGCAGCATGTGCATCACAATACCCCGTGAATCGTATGTTTGACAGTACCCCGTGAATCGTATGTTTCACAGTAACCCGTTAATCATGTGTTTTGCAATTCCCCGTGACTCGTGTGCTTCACAATACCCCACGAATCTGTTTTACAATACCCCCAGTATCGTGTTTCAAAATACCCCGTAAATTAGTGTGTCTCACATTACCCCGTGAATCATCTGTTTCACAATGCCCATTGAATCGTGTTTCGCATTACCCCTTGAATTGTCATATCACGTGATTAAAAATTGTTAAGGTACAACACTGAACGGATTGCGAATGGACTTGAAAGAGTGAGGCCTTTTAATCTATTTGTTGGGGCAATTATAGAAGAAGGATATAACGCTCATATGAGGGATGACAATTCTGGATACAATTGGACAGACCGAAAAAATTATACAAGTTTCTCCGTAATTTCTTCGAACTACAAAATTACATTTTAAAAACTACTGATGGCGTCTAAATTGGAGTAAATTTTTTAGGACACGGATCGACCATCCGGAAACCATAGAGTAGACAATGTGTCTGTGTCAGTCAGATCAATGGTCACTGCTCGAGATAGAATTATCCAAGCCATTGATCAAGAAGCCGTTGTGGCGGTATATTTAAACAATTTACCAACAATTATTGACGGAAATTATTTTCAAACACAAAGAAATAAATACGATATTTTATTTTTATGTCCTCCAGACGAACGGTACCAGAATACCGTTGACGCCTTATAGGGGGATTGATATCCTGGCCGATATTGTTGTGGCAATTAATGCAAGTGTGAATCCAAACTTCTACGGAATTAATCGGGACGGAATTCATAACAATGGACATGACGTTTTCGGAGAAGCAAGTGATCCAAAGTTTGCCAAGAAAGTATGACATTTTAGGTCCTATTAATGTTTTCATTACATGGGGTACCTTCGTTAGGCCAATTATTAAAATCAGCTGTGTCTACAATAAAACATCCTACTGCGAGTATTAATAGATCAGTGGATTTCTGGGTTAACTGATAATTAAATGGTCTAATTCAAGTGAGGGAGAATGTTGTAGCCGTATTGTGTTTATCAGTATTATGTATGGAAATGAATGTAAAAAGGTTGTATCGAAAATATTTTCAGCTACCCCCTGGCGTTATGGATGATTTTGGAACGTCAATGCGAGATGTAATATTTTATCCATGGCACGAGTTTATACGAGAATTTTTTGACAGACACAAGAGACGCCTAAGGCCTTACACACCACTCGGGGTATGTATTATTTCGAATTAGCCTAAGTATGCAGAAATAATTGTTTTGACTAATTAGAATTGTTAATTAGGGTGACTTTCCACTCCATTGGGCTGGTGTGTACTTGAACAGAGTCCAAGTGTTTGGAAAAACTGACAATGGGGCCACTGTCTATGATCAGATGGAAACATTTTGGACCACTCGAAACATTCCACTCACACATGGTTTAGATTTTTTCAGAAATAAATCTACCATACAGATTTGTGTCAAACATTTGGATCATCGTGAATACACTTACAAAATTGAGATTGTGAGTTATAAGTACATATACTACATACATGGTGTTTCGGAAAATATATAGGTTCAATTTTACTGGAGCACCCTATTTCTTTCATCATTATAGGAGAGAGACGCATCTTTGGTTACGACAACGAAAGCGACTGTCAGAATATTTCTGGCTCCGCGGTACAGGGAGGACGGCTATCGGATGTCACTTCTAGAGCAACGAAGATTCTTTTTTGCTCTGGACACATTCACTACCACTTGTAAGTTGTTTTACATGGTAAACCCTGTATATTATACTTGGTTCATCTTGTCGCCCTGTATTTTTACCAGGTACATTATGCATTTTGAACTGACACACCATGTATTTCTAACTAATTCACGCTATAGTTTTACCTGATACACCCTGTACTTCTGCTTAGTACACCCCGTATTTTTACCTGACAACACCCTTTATTCTTACCTGGGACACCTCGTATCTTTACTTGGTACATCATGTATTTTTACCTGACACATCCCGTACTTTTACTTGATACACCCTATATCCTCTACCTGGGACACCCTGTACTTTTCCCTTGTACACCCTGCATTTTGACCTGATACACTATATTTTTAATTGATATACTCTGTACTTCTGCTTAGTACAACCTGTAGTTTGTCTTGACTCACCCTGTATTTTTACCTGATACACCCTATATTTTTCCCTGGTACACCCTTACACAGTGAAACCTGGACTTAACACTATTTTGAGGGAGTCGACAGCCTCTACACTCACACTCCCTTGGCAAGACACTTACAACCAATTACAAATGAGCAACAACGAAGTGACGCCGAATTGCGGTTGTGGATGGCCACACCATCTACTTTTACCCAAAGGAAGCCGATCCGGGACTGATTATGATTTGGTTGTCATGGTCACCAATGGGGACACAGATGCGGTTGTCCAGACTCAGCCACCCAACGCAGGGAATTGCAAGTCAGCCTATCTCTACTGTGGATTAGTGAATCAGAAGTATCCGGACGCAAGACCCATGGGATATCCATTCGATCGCTTGCCTTACAATTGGTCTCCATTCGATCCACCGGATTACATTCCTACGCTTGAGAATTTCATGCGTGGAATTACGAATATGAGGGGAATCCAGGTTCAATATAAATTATAATCATTTTTGATTTTGATTTTTATTGAAATATTATTTTTTAATTGCAGGTTCGTATATTCCACCGTGGCTAACTAAGAATTCGGGGAAACTGTGGTGGGACATAACATTCTGCCACCCTTCAAGCATTCAAAATGTTCATTGTATCAAAATTTCAAATAGTATGATAGAAATTCAGAAAATTGTAAATTGACGCAACATTCTCCCTCCCCTGAAATTCGGATTTGATTATATTGGTATCGTCAATAATGTTTACAGTATGTGTAACTGTAAGCAAAAGTTAATCAGTAATACAATTTATTTGATTTTGTCCTAAAATATCAGTTCACACTCTTGTCAACATTCAGACGTACAACACATGTATGATAAGAGTAGTATTTTACAGCTTAAATCTAAAAAATTATCGGGTTTTGAATTCTACATAATTCGTTTGGCAAGAAATAAATCAGTTTTTTCTTAGAAATACACAATTCTGTTGAAATCAAAGGTCAGTCGGACTTTGAAGACGTGGTCGTCGCTGTCCTAGTTTCTCGGACCTGCAATAAAAATGGCAAATGCAATGAAAACTGCATACCATTTGCTTGTTCCAACCGTTACACCGCCATTTGTATTTTGAGTAGTGGATGCCGTTGTAGCGCGGGTCGTGGTAGTAGTAGGAAAAGTATTGGTAGTGGTGGGAACAGTTGTGGTAGTGGTGGGGACAGTAGTAGTAGTAGTGATGGTACCTTCCCAGTCAGCAAGGATATCATCCACAGCCTTCTCAGCAATCATCATCACAGGGGCGTTCAAATTCGTGTTTGGAACTTCAGGCATGACCGAAGCATCAACAACTCGCAGCCCTGTCATACCGCGAACTCTGCATATAGTAAACCAATCAATTAATTGCAAAGCTGACCAACCAGAAATTGAACCTATGACCTTTCACCGTTACCTAAATTTATTGTCCAGAACAGATGTGTCTGCATTTCCATTGGCTGGGCCCAAACGAGCAGATCCGACCATGTGAATCCAAGCTGCCACTTCATTTCGAATATGACATCTCCAGTAGTCATCAGATGGAAATCCTGTGCAACCTGGGCTGGGGTCTCGAGTATAAGTCAAGTTCATATCTCGCTGGAAAGCAGCCGTCCTCGTTATTTGGAACGCAAATTGAATTCCTAATAAAGAAATTGAAAATTAAAGTTAATATTGCTATGCGCGTCTAGGAATCAAACAAGTGACCTATTCATTTGCCTTACCTTCGACAAGATCTTCAATATCATCGGGATGATCCAAGAAATGGAAATCAACTTCTGCTAATTGGACATCATCTCGAATGCCTAGCTTGTAAGCTGTCGCGTTGAGATTGACGTAGCCCTTGCTTTGAGGTCTTCCAAGGACGACGTAGAACATGACGGTGGGACGATCCTCCGGCCTTCTGATTGCTAATGGATGGACCGTTACTGATAAATTTGGCCAATCTCTTGCAGCACGAGCGGAGACTTTCAGGGCTTGAGGACCTTCAGCCTCGATAGCCAAGGGACCCTCTCCTCTTTGGTACTCTTCGACGACTTTTTCAGTGTCTTCTGGTCTGAAGACATGGTGGAAGAGTGAGGTGTCATTGTTGTTCACGTAGAATGGACCAATCAACATGGCTGCGTGTTCAGAAACATTCTTCCCAACTGCTGGCAGAGGAACCTTCACGGGAATCTGTGGGGAATCGTAAGCCGATTATAAGTATGTCGTCGTCGTCGCATTTATTGTCAAAATTGCGATACTTTTGAGGTTTCTTTAACTGTAGTAATTTGATGGCATATTGAAATACCTCAGCTGCATTCAATTGATCGACGGGACCAATCCCAGATTTCATCAGTAGGAGCGGAGATGAAAAGAAACCAGCGCTGAGAATGACCTCTTTGGATGCATATGTCATTTGAGGGAATCCGTGTCTTGTGTAAGCCACGCCGTAGGCAGCTTTGTTTTCATTCACCAGAATCTGTGTACATTAGCAGGAATGGGGATTAGACGTGTCGGGAACTAGAAATGAACCGGGGACCTCGTTCCGTAAATCTGGTGCTCACTACATTGCACTGCGTCACATCATTCGAACTTATTAGAGGTTTACAGGGGTCGGGCTAGCCCGACCCGTTTGCTATTTCTGGTCGGGTCGTGCCAAATCTAGAATAATTTTTATAAAACGGGTCGGGCCGGTGTAGGAGGCTGAAAACACTTCCCTGGTGAAAACACTCCCCCAGTGTTTTCAGCCTAGGACGATAACACTCCCTCAGTGTTTTTATCCTAGGATGGAAACACTGGGGAGTGTTTCCTTCCTAGGAGGAAAACACTCCACCTGGGAAATTAATACTCCCCAATGTTTTCATCCTAGGATGGAAACACTCCCCAGTGTCTCCATCCTAGGATGAAAACACTCCCACAGTGTTTCTACCCTAGGATATAACTACTCCCCAGTGTTTCTATCCTAGGATATAAACACTCCCCAGTGTTTCTATCCTAAGATATAAATACTCCCCAATCTTTCTATCCTGGGATATAAATACTCCCCAATCTTTCTATCCTGGGATATAAACACTTTCCAGTGTTTCTATCCTAAGATATAAATACTCCCCAATCTTTCTATCCTAGGATATAAACACTCCCCAGTGTTCTTATCCTAGAATGAATACACTCCCTCGTTGTTTAGGTACCGGAAGGTATTAACCACGAAGACTGGACTTTATTGCTCGTACGGCAGGAGTCGTGGTAAGTCAATGTAAACAGCGATAACAACGCTGGTCGCAAAACAGTCATTTTGCGACTGATGTAATCAGATGCAATTTGATTTGGTTGAAAGTGGCATTCGGCACACCGACTTACCACGACTCCTTTTAAATGAATGAGCTATGCAGTTCAATCTCTTTGGTATTAACCAAGAAGATTTCACATCGTTGATTGCCTCCATGTGAGTACTGGTTAGTTGTTATTTGCGTATAGATTAGATTATTTCAGACAGTTATTTTACTTTACAAATATTTGACAACATTATAATGTTCGGATATCGTAAACAAACAACTATTTTCACAACTGGGCGGAATGATGTTGCCGCATTCATTCCTGGCCTTATTTCAAACAATCTACATACATCTCACTTTTCCCAATATGCCATTTCCAAGGCTGTTCTATAAGATGTATATATCAATTTTACATTTAAAAAAGTAACTCACATACTTTTGTGTCATAGAAATTGATTTTGTCATAGTAGAAATTTCAGCTAAGCATAAACTAATCGTAAAGTATAGAGGAAATTAGGGGAGTGTAAATTTCCCAGGTGGAGTGTTTTCCTC